>JAHDVE020009386.1:0-99546 GCA_022606495.2 Halesus radiatus
CGACTTAAGGTTTTTATATATATATGTATATATCTATAGCCACAATATGTATTTTAAATTAAAACATGGATTTCAATAGAAAAATGCGTTCATATTTTTTTAGGATATAGGTTGCACTAATAGAGTTGATACGAACAACACAATATGTGTCAATGGATATCAAAACTCCATTGAATGACAAACTGAGAAAAATGACATAATCTGTTATTTGGAAATCTGTAGTATTTAGTCCAATATATCAGTATTAACAAGTAGTATTTAGTCCAATATTAACAAGTAGTATTTAGAGGTTATAAAAACACACTTTCTTTCATGAAAAATTAAACAAAATATCTATTTATATACGGACTTTACTCATTTTGAAACATTTTTGATTGGACATGACTGGACTTTGGAAAGTTTGTTATAATAGTGAACCGCCATAATTATTATTGTGGTAGCCATGACAGGACAATTCTTGTCTCCAATTGCCTAAAAGAGACTTTCTTGAAATTGATTCAAATCTCCAGATGGATTTAACGTTGCATGAAAAAATAGCAAATGTTTTATTAATAATTTCTTAAAATTTTTATTTTTATTTATGGTTTGAAAAATATCATTGTATGCAAAATTTAATCCTGTTTACATCAATTTCAATATTTCAAATTTTAAAATTTGTGGACTTTACGACGTTTGATATCCATCGACACATATACTTGATGTGGATCGTATGTATTGATGCATAAATACGTATATACATTTCCCGTCAGCGATGTTTTGCGAAAAGTTACTAAGAAACTGTCGTTTATCTTGCAATTTATAGCTTAGATCTTCATTCGAAGCTCGGATTTCATTATACGTTTACGAGAATCTGGTTGATAATGTGAAGGCCCGTTAAAGAAATATTTTTTTGATTATTTGCAATATGCTTGAAAAAAATAAAATACTATAAACTATTAATACGCACAGCTTTGTCAAAATACTGGCAACATGCTAGACTAGCGCCTGTAGCGGGCCGCGTTGAAGCTCTTCCGGACTATATTGCGGCAAATAATTGAACAATATTGATGCCAATAATTAGAATTTCGGTAAATAATGTTAAGATTTTAGAATTAAAGAAAATTTCTCACTATTATGTAGGTGTTTTATTCCTTCTCTAAACCAGAGACAGATTGGTGAGGCTGTTAAAATACATATTTAAAAGACTATTAGGTTTGTATTATGTATGAGCAAAAAAGTAGGTTGTACATAATGTAGGTTACCTAATATTTTTTATATGAATTTACCATTTCTAAAATTTATTTACGTAAAACAAAGAATATATTTCACATAATATACATTAAAATGTGTTAAAGAAAACCAACTAGTATAACTCTCGCCACTAGATGGCAGTAATTCATATGTTGCCATCTCAATGAATGGAAAATGTC
This sequence comes from Halesus radiatus, assembly GCA_022606495.2. NCBI lineage: Eukaryota > Metazoa > Arthropoda > Insecta > Trichoptera > Limnephilidae > Halesus > Halesus radiatus. Next base: position 1,410 of record JAHDVE020009386.1, read on the forward strand.
AGAAGCTGGACGTATTACTATTCTATAGTAGTGGATAAACTGCACTACTATAATATTATAAGAAGTTTAAAATTGGAAGCATAGAATGGAGTTTAAAAAGTCCAAAAATCATAGACAAAAATTGAACAATATTAAAGAGAATGAATAGATAGACATTTTTATAAGAAAAGTCACATTTTTCACATAATAATATAACATGTATTATTTATAATTAGTAAAAAAAAAACTTAAAACATAATATTCAAAATTCGCTAATGAGATGCTCATATTGCTAGGAGTTTTAAAATGCGACTAGAATAAAAGATTACATTATTACGGAAAAAAGAATTATCGAAACAGTAAGAAGGAAATATAAAAATGATATGAGAATTAGTTATAGGTATACGTCGCATTAAAGTTGACCCAAACAACACAACCTTGGAATTGTGTGTGTCGGTGTACATGTACATATTCAGTTCCGAAGGTGATGTTCTTACCAAAACGAAACAGCCTTTTGTCTTATTTATGCCTGCTTATTGTTTTGATGAGAAAGGGACAACAAGAGAATAGTGTCTCCCACACGTTCAGTGCCCATTGATTTGCCCGCCGATATGCCAGATCGACTTGCCGGCCGAAACGTTGTGTTAATTTGGGTAAAAAAAAGTCACCACACCTTGGCGCGGCAATCTCAGCGCGGAAGTGTACATGTAAACGGATTTCTCAGAACTCGGAGCAAAGTGCGGCCTGATACGGTTTAAAAGTTTTGACAATAGATATCATAAGCTAGACATCGGTATGCCCATTTACCAATTAAAATGTTAATGTCATGTCATAATTACCCAGAGGATTATAAATTACTTGTATGTGAACAGTTACTTGTATGTGAACAGTTAAAATTCAGATAGTTTAGTTGCAATGTTTTGTTAAAAAATTAACGTACTGATTTTTAAGTTTCTATTCTTTGCTTTGATTTTCCATAAGCAGTCAGTGAAAAGCCATAAATAAAAAAAATAAAACAAATGAGCGGCGCACGCTCAAAAGCTTACATTTAAAGGCATAGCACGTCGATCGCTGAGAAACACCTACGTGTCGGACTGACGGGAGATCTGGGGTTCAGACTGCAGGTCACTGTGTTTACATGTACGGTTCGGCGGACGTATTAGAGCGAAGCGTGGTGAGATCTTGAGTCCGAAGCGAATGTGTAATGTCCGCTATTATGTTTAAAAATACAATATGTATTAAAATTTAATATTAAATAAATTCCAATTAAATTTTTTGAAATTTCGCTGAATTTATTTATGAAGTCGAATAACAAGATTTAAACATGCTGTATGCGAGCAATACATCTGTGTTCGGGTCCACTCTGATGGTCATATATATAATAAACCATATTTGTGACTAATAATAGACCTTAACTGCTTAAAATTTTAGGGGAATAAGTACATTTTTATGGGAGGTAATTTTTTCCTTGTTTTTGACTCTGATAAAATATGTAATATTTTATTTTTTCATGTGATGCATAAGAGTTTAACTGCCTGAAGCCAGTGGGATTATTGCTCTAAGCCATCGATAATATATTTTCTAAATAATGTTTATGTTCATTAGCTAAAGATCGTAAAAATTGCATAATGTATGTATATAAAACAATTTCTTGTTTTGCTTCAGATCCATCGATACTTAAGTAATAATAATTCTTTCAGTCAGGAGTCAGTACACAGTTGAGAACATTACAGATTTACAAAATTACGTGTGCAGGAGTCCAAAAGAGGAACGAAGAAACAAACTTTTTTTGCATTGGTAGTCCCAATATCTTCACTTGCAACGCTCCCGACTGCACAGATAAGTTGTACATCAGACAGTAGAGTTCCTTATTCAGGAAATATAGCGGTGGGAAATTGAGTTCTTCATTTTGAATAACCCTGTAGAATAGAACAAAAGTTGGATTCAATTCAACATTGGGCTACTATTCTATCGGACATTCTATTGTATAGATAAGCCAGTTCTCACTGATCTATTTCATCCAGATAAGGTGGAAACCTAGCTTTAGGTAAGGTTGGGTTGCTATTTAGTAATATGAAAGGTGGCCGAGTTATTCTTTGTGTCCGTGAATCATGGATAATTAATATGTACCATAAACTCACAAAACTAATTAAGCATGAGAGTATTTTGATTCTGTGGGTCTCAAATACTGCGATAGGCTGAACATGAAAAAATAATGCCAAATGACAGGACACTGAGTGGGTACCCAAGCGACCTAGAGATGGATGGACTATGTGGAAAAGGATTGGAGCAGGATAGGAAGGGCTGAGTACTGAAGGCGAATGGCGAGTGGCGAGGAGCCGCAGCCAGTGGAGAGCATTTGTGAAAAAGATTAAATCCCACCCTGGGATGCAGCGCCGTGACGATGGCGAAGGTGAGGTTGCATCATTGATTGAGGGCGGCTGAGTTATCCCTTGTGCCCGTGGAGCTTGATGAAGGAGTGGAGATCGGCGGGGACCATTCCTCGGTAGCTGAAGTTGTGCTGGCTGATGACCTGTGCGGAGAGACAACAAAGCCTGTTTGGCAGGAGTCGCCGGAGCATGCCTTCCACTATACTCCCTGGAAAAAATAACATTATGGTTACAAATGCATGAGAAACAGTCTTACGATGAAAATCGAAATTTTTAAAATTCGACACCTTACGTTGGGACTGCCGATACATATGTGTATATGTCTCACCTGGCTCCGCATAATGCAATGCCGCCATGCCTCTATTGTTGACTGTGTCAGCGTGTGCCCCGTACTGCAGCAGCACCCAGGCCGGCTCCGCGGGTGGTTCTGGGGGTGGCGCGGCAGAGCCGTTGCAGAGAGGGGACGCACTGGTGACGCGCGCCGCGTAGTGCAGGGGAGTCTCGCGCGCGCGATCTTGGGAATTCGGATCGGCACCGCAAGAGAGCAGCAGCTTGGTCGTCGTGTAGCATGGGAATCTGGAAAATTCACAAGCAGATGATTTTTTGTAATAATTTTGATATAAACTATAATTTCGTGAATTATTCAAAAACTGCACACAGCCTACCTTTAGTCATAGATCGATGCATGCCACTGGCACCAACAATGTCAAAATATATGCCTAAAGTATAAAATAAAAACTGGAAATGTTGGAACTGGCTAATGAATCGAATTTGTGGCTTACTTGCAAACATCGTTTGTGTGAAAGTCGTCCACGGGCGTGTTGGGATTGAGAGCCAGGTGTAGCAGGGTCTGACCATCGCGCTGTTTGGCCTCGATGCGCGCGGCGCGGAAGACGGCGGCGTGCGCACGCCCCCAGTCCTCGCTGTCCTCGCCGCAGTGGCCCCCGGCGCCCCCCTCACCACTGTCCGACGAGTCCGACGCGTGTCGCAACAGGCGGCCGATGATTGCGATCAGGTAGAGGGCAGTACGGATGTTGCTTTCGTACTCTTCCTGTGATAGCGGGAAAACAATGATGAGAGAGGAACAACGCCATTGGAGACACAAAGAAAATGACGTCTGGCAGATTATGATTGTACAACGATTTGTGACAACAGTGAGTGAGCTTATTTGGTCAAGAAAGTGTAAAAATTTAATAAAATAGAACAATTTTTTTTAATACTATGGCAACACTAATCCACGATATTAGAACAAATTATAGAAAATTAAAATGTGAGGTTATGATAGATTCCCAAATATGACAGTTTGATAGTGGGAGGAAAAATTTCATTTTATTTATTTTTGGGAAAATTAACAGCAAAATCCACAATTTACATATATATACATATATATACATAACAATAAATCATGCCAATTATAAATTTTCCACTGCTGATGATACCAGGGGTGTTAGTTGAAGTTTACCGGTTTTACTCATAGATGTCGCTAGAGATATGTATACATTTCTATGATTTGGCATCTATGTCATATTTTCTATGGACATTAACCTTCAAAAATACACAAGTTACATTCTGCCAAAATAATAGTGTCATAGTTGGTTACCTCAGTGAATATGTCGAGTTTCGTTCCAAGTAAATCGCATTTGCGGCATTCGTTGCTTTTCTTATTTCATCAAAAGAAAAAAGCAGTTGAAGCTCATCGGTTGCTGGTAGAAACTTATGGTGAACATGCTCCAGTGATTAGAACATGTGAGACATGGTTTCGTCAATTTAAAAGTGGAGATTTCGATTTAACAGACAATGAACATCCTGGTGCAACGAAAAAGTTCGAAGACGAGGAATTGCAGGCGTTATTGGATGAAGACCCAACCCAATCGCAACAACAATTGGCCCAAACACTTAATGTGACCCGAGGAGCAATTTGCCAATGTTTAAAAGCCATGGGAAAGATCCAAAAGTATGGAAAATGGGTACCACACCAAATGAACGAGACAAATCGAAAAAACCGCCAGACCGCCTCATACAGCTAAAGTAGTGAAGAACACTCTCAAAGCATTAAATTGGGAAATATTATCGCACCCGCCGTACTCTCTAGACCTTGCCCCGTCCGACTATCACCTTTTCGCATCGATGGGACACTCACTCGCAGAGCAGCGCTTCGCCAATTTTGAAAAAGTCGAAAAATGGCTCGTCGAATAGTTTGCCTCGAAAGAGAAATTTTTTTTTTGGAATGGTATCCATGATTTGCCTCGAAGATGGGCAAAATGTATAGAATTCGATGGTCAATACTTTGAATAAAAAAATTTTGAGATTCCCTTGAGAATTAAGCGTTTTCTTTATTGAAAAAACTGGCAAACTTCAACTAACACCCCTGGTAGAGTAGATGGAAAGGATGAAAAATGGCATATCCATAATAATACAGTTAAATTTGGTTGTAATGAGATCGAGGGGACGGATAGATCTGCTCCTTATAGCCATTACTCGTTACATCAGAAATAGGTTTTTTTTAAATCATATGGTGGGTATACTGGTAAAAACCGTTAACTCTAAAATTGCTGTTTTGAGAAATCAAGCATTTAAGTTTTGTACCAGCTTTAAACTTCTTTATCAAATTCAATAATATTATTATAATGCAAATATAGATTTAAGAGGAACGGCTGTGCTGCCTGTTTCATACATAACTTAATTTTGGATTTGAGGCCAAAATACCCATCCAAACTGAATTATATATTTTTTTAATTAAAGGTTTAGTAAATATCTAGTACGTATGAGAAGTATTTTATTTATTTTTGTTTTAAATTATGAAGCATATATATAGACCATGAAAAAAAAAATCATAATTTTAGAGGCAACTTAGAAAATTATTTGCGGCTTTATTGGATTTTTTTTTAAATTATCACATTTGCTATACAAGATAAAGTAAATAAAAATATAAAAACAAAACATTTAAAAATAAAAAAATTCGTACGATATTTTAAATTACGTACAGCAAATTTGTGTTTCAACGTAAATTGGTCGTTTTTAATTTAATTTAAAGTCCACCATAATGCTTATTTTAATACTTTGTAAGTAAAACAAAAATAAATAAATTACTTCTAATCCATACTAGATATTTACTATACTTTTTTATGTAAAAAAGATCAGCTTTAGGTGAGTATTTTGGCCTCAAATCCAAAATTAAGCTTTGTATGAAACAGGCCGCGCAGCCGTTCCTGTTAATGTTTTTTTCCAGTACAAGAATGTTTACTTTTACTGACATTTATAAGCAATTTCTTGTTTTTTTTTTAAAATAATAATACCGCACATGAGTCTCAACTGCTCCCAAGTGTCTGGAGCCAGTGAGACTATGGCCGCGATGGGGAGGGGAAAGAGAAGGGTAAGAGGAAGGTGGGGAAGTACCCGGCTATTCAGATCTGGCCACCAAACATGGCTAAAGCAATTTCAAGGAACGTTTCAAATGGTGGTTTTTCACCAGAGTGATACTGAGAGTAGCTTTCACTCTGGAACGTGGACAAATTTACTATATATTTTTTAATGAATTACACAATTGTGAAACACCATTGTCATAATTTACTAGCTTGCTCGTTTTCAGTTGTAAAATTTTACTTGTCACAAACTAGGGGTGCACAACCTGCGGCCTAAATAGCGCGGCTCGAAAGGCAATTTCTTACTGCACATTTGACTATAGAAAAAAATTTAAATGTTTGTGGTAATTCTTGAAAACCCTGACTGAAAATTTTAAAATTGAGTGTTTGTTAATCCATATCGAATGTCGTAAATGAAACAAAATTTGAAGAATCGGTTTGCACCACACAAAAATCAAAAAATTCCTAGAAATATGAAATCATGAACTTCAACCCTCTCCCTCTTGTAGGTAGTGGGTGGTGTTCGATAAATAGGTAAAGCAGTCCCTCTGCTAAATTGGTTGTGCATCACTGTCATAAACTTATCCCACGTAAAGACGTAGGTACTTTAAAACAAAATTGATGATGAGTAGTAATACAAAAGACGATATAAAAAGGGAACAAAATTGCAAAGCCCAATTTTCACAGATTTTATATGACAATTTTACATAGTACCAAATGGATAGGAATGTTTCGTAGGTAGTACTATACAAACATTAATCTGTCCCTGACGGGACTTAAGGAAATCCCGCCAGCCGCCGACACACTATGCCGCTACCTTTGTCTGTCATTACTTTCTTCGAAAATTGTTTTTATTACATTATTTATTTATAGTAATTATTAATTCTTTGTACAGTATATCAGAGAAACGTAACTTATAACAGCCAACGATTGTATGAAAATAAGCCTGAACCAAAATATCATTGCGTAATTGCTCATTATTGTTCACGATTATTGCTCACAATCGTTATAACGAAGTTCGACTGTATACATGGCATACAACATCAAATAAATGGCTTCTTTGATGTGTACATTTAAAAAATGTAAAAAAAAAACTTTTCTATGCAATTATCTCGCAACAAATAAGTTTGTAAATTAAATTACTTTAGAATATGATCAAAAATCATCTCCTTTCGGAAAATTTCTGAACACTGTGTACATAATCTGAAAAATATACACTTTAAAATTACATCCTATTTTACTTTTGAATCATCTTGTTGTCAATTTAAATGATTTGTAGCACCCTCCATTTTTTTTTCTATATTTATTTCTCAGACTGTGAATAGGTTCCTACAAACTAATGGGTATGTGTACTTACAATAAGGTTGTCTCGGTCATCTTTAGGTCCAGGATTTTCTATTTTTTCTCTATTTCGATTTAATTCTACTGAGCAAGCGTCTAATACGGTCCAAACCTGTAACAATCAACACCAATATAAGACCAATCGCAATTTGTATGACATTATAGAAAATATATTTTAATAAAATAAAAAAAGCCCTCACCTGTTCAAGAGTCAGTTCTATGCCAATGTGAATCATTTGAGAAAAAACTTGGGCAAATCTAAGGAGATCTTTTACTACAGGAACCTGCAACGGAAAAACATAAAATAAGTCATTTATCGCAGATGTGAGAGGAACCTAACACACCACAAGAAAAAAAAAGCAAAATATCCCAAAAATCAAACAATATATGTAATATAATTGAATATGAGAAGCTAAAATCATATATCACGATATCATAAGTATAAAATCAACACCAATTAATAATTCATCACTTTGAAAGAGCAGAGAATCAAATGGCCTGGATCAAAAATGTAGATAGTTAAAACAAAGTTATAAAGTATCATTATACAAAAGTTGCGTCTGTTTCAAGTGACCTTGTTCTCCTGCCTCAGCATGAGTGCGTGGCCCCACAGCTTCAGGCAGCGGTCGAAGCGGGCATCGTCGGCAAACACGGCGCCCCGGAACACCACCGGGTGCGGCAGCTCGGGGCACGAGCGCCCCAGGATGCGCTCCCGGATGGTCAGCCCCTCCATGTGTAACGCCGCTGAGTCCTCCCGGATTGCCTCCAACTCCTGGATGGAAGGGAATAACAATATGGTTCAATATAACATTCAAAACTCATACAGTTTAGTAGGTCCCTTCATAAGCAAGGCACTTTATCTACATATTGACGGTCTCAACGTAAGGTGTCGAATCTGCAATTTGCGAGGTTTACAGGAGACTGAAGTTGGATTATACTTTCTACCGGTGGCGGTTCGTGATCTTTATAACGGGGGGTTCAATCAGAAATTCATGAGAAGATAATAATATTAATAATAATCGGATGATTTTTATAGCGCCGTTTTTGTGAAAAATCACCTCAAGGGCGCTGTACGAATCTTACTTCCTATTCTTACATTATTCCTATATTAATTTTTTTTTTTTGGACACTATCATTACACATTATTTATAGACCATATAAAGAGATGCAGTTAGATTATAAAAATTAAATACGGCTTGGTCTAAGTTTTCATACATGTTTAATTGAAAAAAAAAAAGAAGCTAACTGTATTCCTTACGATATATTGCAAGACGCTAATACAAATGATAGGAGTTATGTGAAGTTGGGCGGCGGGTGGGGACTGGGGCCGGGGGTACTGATCCTTTCTTCCAATCTTCTTTGTCTTTGTTGGTGACGGGACGCTTGGTGTTGGCGCTCGTCGGCAGGCGTCAGGATCTGGAAAGAGCACATCAGCGTGTCGTCTATTTCTCGCCCCAGCCGGTGGTATCCTTGTCGGGGTCGGACACGTCCGTGGGCTGCACAATGCACCGGATCTGTTCCGTGAACTGGAGGTCAGAACTCAGGTCGCCGTGACAGCAGAAGATCTTCTTGTCAAATATTTTTATTTCCTATTGCGCCTTTCTCGGTAGCCACGAAATCTAATTTGCGGATTGCAGTTGTGGTACAACGTTCAAGGTTATACAATTATATCTTTGCAGCTATTAAAGGCTCCAAAATAGCACATTCACCATTAAGTTTGAGTTTGAATTGTCTAGCTCGGTCGTGTACGATATTGTTTACAATCACCATAGTTCAATATTCGTTCAACATTGTAAATCATTCACTCTGGGACACTTTTAACAGGCAAAGGTCTTTTAACAAGCACATGTGGCGAACGCCTTCGACCGATGACCGATGCTTTTGGGTTAATTTAGAACAACGAGACAGATTTGAACTTAAAATATTTGGTTTTCATTTGATTTTTTATTATAAACTTGATTTAAGCCCGAAACGGCCACACTAAAATTATATGATTTTTATAAATGTAACCTAAAAATTATTGCGGTTATTTTACGCTATTTTTACACCGGGAAAATTAATAACTTCCCAATGTTTCCGAGATAAATCAGGAGCGACTATAAAACGCAGCCGGCAGCCACGGGGGTGCCTAGACTATTATATTATAAGATATTATATTTCATCAAAATGTACTTGTTGTCCTTCGGCGAATCGTCGAATACAGCAGCAGTCACATCATTTAAATAAAGTTGGTGGGAGTGGTACTATAATTTTTTTAATCACTCAACACTATTACAATAATAATAATAATAATGTTTTATTATCATCTTTTTTTTTATAACAAAATAATAAATAATCATATCCCTACTGGGATTTCCAGTGCTGAGGATTTCATTTACAAAATATTAAATTACATTATATTAAATTGATGAAAAAAAATAAAAATAATTGTTAAGTGAGGTGTTTTAAATGCAGTTGAGTGGTTTCGGTGTTAGTTTGTATTTGGTGTTAATATATTTTCTATTTCAGATCTACCTATGTAACGTATCCAGTGTTTTATTTGATTTTTAAATTTATTAGACGAGAAAAGTTTTAGAGGAAGTATATATATATCCCCACAGTTTTTTTTTTCCTGTCTCGTGAAAGTAGACCGAACCGCCCGTAGAGTTTAGAACACCGCAAGGGTCACTTTGCCTGGCCAACTACTGAAAATGATTGGGTAAAAATATGGGGTAAAAATAAAATATGGGCAAAAGTGTGATCTAACAAAAATCTCTAAAAACTACTGAAAAATTTGTATCGAAGATAGGGAACGATTATGGGTTCCATCTGTTGGCGAGAACTAGAACTAACGTTAATTCAGTAAGCGAAAATTCAAATCCGATCGAGTTCTGCGTTGGTTCTATTTTCAACCGCAATCTTCATACCCGCCGGGTGGCGCAGCTCAAGTTTCATTCGAGTTTCCAGAGAAGTTATACTCCTATGTGTTGCCAATGTAAGAAAAATAATAAACTCATAGAGTATATATTTAAAGAGTACCTACAAAACCCGAAAGCGGATCTCTCGGTGGAATTTTTTCTTAAACTTTTGCCGTCGCCCACGAAATTCCATAATCCTTTATTTACGCGAATCGGAGAGGTTTGATAAATGGATAATCCTTACTAAAACAAGTTTCGGAAGGTTTAAAAAACAAGACATTTACAGCAACCCATGACGAAAATTCCACAGTAATCGTTCAAACTTATGACAGTTATAAAATCTGAAAAAAAATGCCATGTCATTCCTTCCCGCCGATTCCGCTTTTCTATGGGATAATTTTGTTCGAGAAAATTCAGTCAGTTTGTAGGCAAGTGCAATATTACAAAAGTACCTACCCAAAAACCTAATGTACTGAAGCATTCGAATTTAATTTCCGGGTAGGTACCCAAGTTTTAAGAGCAACCTATCGGGATAGTATGAAAAAATGCTTTGAAGGTATAATAATATTTAAAATTACAGATTTGCCATCTTACCCAATACAGATGATGGTGTTTTTGAACATATTTTAAAGAATTAAATAATTAAAAATGTACTTTGTTTACACCACTTTCATAAACAAAATACCTTTTTAATTATTTAATTAATAATGACGCCGGTTTTGATTTTAGCTGTCAACAGTTGTTCTGTTTTGTTGCTCATTATATTTATCAAAAACCAATTATTTTCTGTTATCTACTTAAAGAAAAGTGTTGTGTATTGTTCCTTAAGGATTCTTCTCCCCTCTGGTCATCTAGGAGCCAATTTTCGCAGCTGATATATATACAATTTTCTTCCTAGTCGTCACTAGTTTCATTTTTTCTTTTTTTTTCTTTTTCTTTTGTATTTGTAAAGAATAGAGGACATTCCTGAAAAGGTCCATTCAGGACTCCCCAGAAAGCCTCCAGATCCCCCTCCTGACCTTCCAGATAATACTTCAGAAATTTCAGACAGTGAATCCGTCATAATAAAGTCCTACAAAAAAAGAAAGTTTAGTGCATCTCCAAATATATCCGACTCTCCTTCAACTTCGCAGGCCCCAGCCCCAGCAGCACTTCCAGCACCTCCTCCAACTAATTTCTACTCTGTTCATTCCCGTGGCCCATATATTGTGTACGCCCAAAAAACCGAGCAAGGAAAAACTATTCATCCTCTTGAGTTTGGGAAATTTCTAACAAACACAAAAATTCTTTCCATCAAGACTGGAGGTGTAAAAGCCGAGGATCGTTTTCGGATCTCTGTTGAATTCCTCACAGGGTCAGCCGCCAATTCATTTATTAAAAATATTTAAATTTCATCAAATTCCAAATTCAAGGCATATATTCCTACTTAAAATGTAACCCGTATGGGCTTGGTCAGAGGTATCTCAACCGATCTTTCCATCCCAGTAATTTTATCCGCCCTTACAACCCCTCAACATATCGGCAATCCCATAAAATCCAGAAGACTAAATTACAAGGACTCTTCTGAGGGCACAATTTCCTGGAAACCCTCCCAATCTGTCGTGATCACCTTCGAAGGGCAGTCTCTTCCCTCGCATATATATTTATTTTTTAATTCATTACCGGTTGAAATTTACACTTATCCCACCACACAATGTTTTAATTGCTGCCGTTTTGGTCACGCCAAAGCTGCATGCAGATCTCCGCAACAACAATTTCTTCTCGCTCAACAAAATTCTCATACAAAAACCCTACCCCTAAACCGGCTCCTGGATATGATCAACAACAACACAATTCACTTCTTTTAAATCCCAATGGGTCATCACTTTCAACTGCCGTAAATGGTTGTGCAAACAATTCTAATCCATCCTCAACGAACTCTCTCTTCCTTTCTGAAAAACTCTCCCAAGACAATTCTTCATTTATTCAAACCCTTATTATGCTTTTAATTGACCTAATTTCTTCACAATCCAATCTACCGTCCAACGCTGCTTCTATTATTACCACATTAAAATCACTTTCTCAAAATGACTCCACAAGACGTCAGAATACTTCAGTGGAATAGCAGAAGCGCCATCTCCAATAAGGATGACCTCACCCGCCTTCTGCATTTCCACTCAATATCGATTGCTGCCGTCTTGGTTTAAGCCCTTGGTTTGAGACTTGGTTTAAGCCTGCTCAACTCTTGAAGGTGAGTGGCTTCCAATGTCTGCGGGACGACCGCATTGATGGGATGGGCGGTGCAGCCCTACTCATCAAAAACTCCCTACCCTTCACCCCTCTTTCCATTAAACCCATAAATGCATTCTTCCAATTAGTGGCAGCTACTGTCTCTAATATTACATTTATATCCCTCTACATTCCCCCTTCTACCTCATTTGATCTTTCCTTATGGGTCCACATGCTTGGCAAAATATCTTCTCCTTTGGTTATTCTGGGTGACTTCAATGCACACTCCCCACTGTGGGGTTCTTCATCCACGGATTTCTCAGGAAACAAAATTATTGACCTTATGGACTCCTTGAACCTGTGTCTTCTAAATGACGGATCCCCAACAAGGTTTAGTCACCCTGGACAGAGACCTAGTGCGGTGGACATATCTCTTTGTTCCCCATGTATCTATACACTAATTTCCTGGAGAATTACCTCAGACCCTGCGGCAGTGACCACTATCCTATCATTCTGTATCTGGCTCAGCGGTTAGATACTAACCCCTTTAAAAGTAAATCAAAATATATTACAAAGAAAGCCAACTGGTCCCAATTCAGAGAATCTATTCAGGCTCTTACCCTCTCCCTTCCTACCCCTAATTCAGAAAATTGCACCTCCACTTATAAATCTTAGTCCGAGTCCATTCTTAAATCTGCTGAAAAGGCTATACCTAAATCATCTCCTGTAGGCACGAAGGCTCGCCCTCCCCCTTGGTGAGATGAGGAATGCCTTCGAGTGTTGAAAGAAAGGAAAGCGGCCAATAAGACATACTGTCAACAGATGACAATGGAAAATTACTTAACAGCCAAGAATGCCCAAGCTCTGGCTAAACATACATTTCGTTTAAAAAAAAAAAAACAGCTGGCGTAAGTTCTGTACTAACATATCCCCTGCCACTCCAGCGGGGGAGGTTTGGTCGATGATTCGCAGATTTAAATCTTCCTTTTCACTGCCAAAGTCATCTCACAATTTAGCAATTTGGATTTCTGACTTTCTTAGCAAAATAGCTCCCCCTTATGTCCCTAATCTTGATGAAGTACCTATTCCATCTTTTACCCCAAATTCGTCTTCATGGTTAGATGCTCCATTTTCCATAGAGGAATTAAATAGAGCTTCGGAAAACCTCAAAGACTGCTCCAGGCAGGGATGAAATTGTGAACATATTCATCAGACACAATGATGACAATTCCCTTTCCTATTTTCTCTCTCTTATCAATATATTTCTGGATTCTGGTATTATTCCCCCAGATTGGAAAATCCAAAATATCATTCCCATTTACAAGAGTAAGAAAGATCCTAGTCTAGGTTCAAGCTATAGACCGATTGCTCTCTCTTCTACTCTGTGCAAAATAGCTGAAAGGATGATTAAGAATAGATTAGACTGGTTCGTATAAAAAAATCAAATCCTTTCCCCTTCGCAGTTTGGGAAAAAGTACCCTTGATAACCTTTCCTCTCTTGTGACAGATGTTAAATTAGCACTTTCTAAAAACGAATATTGCATAGCAGTGTTTTTAGACTGCGGAGCATATGACAATGTTGTTATCCCCATTCTAAAAGAAAAATTATTGGCGATTGGTGTCCCACCACAAATTGGTCCAATTCATTATTAATTTGCTCTCCCAGAGAACTATTTTTGTAGACGGGCCTGGATCCTCTCCCCACATTAGACACATATTCAAAGGACTCCCGCAAGGGTCTGTCCTAAGCCCGATCCTGTACAATATTTATACTTTCGATCTGGAAAAATCTATTCATTTCATGTGCGATATACTTCAATATGCCGATGACTTAACGTTCTACAAAATATCCCCCAATCTTTTCATCGCAGCGTCAGCAATCAACAACGCTCTTAGAAAACTCTTGGCGTGGTTAAATAGTAATGGCCTTGAACTTTCTCCTTCCAAAAGCAAAGTTGTCATCTTCACTCGTCGTCGAAAGCTCCCAGATATTCAGGTGAGATTTGGCGAAGAAGTCATCCCTATCTCTAAGGAAGTTAAGTTCCTGGGAATGTTTTTGGATTCCAAGCTTACTTGGAACACCCATATAAATCATGTTATCACAAAATGTGAAAGCAATATCAATCCACTTAGATTTCTGTCCGGAGTGTGGTGGGGTTCCCACCCAGCCTCTTTAAAACTTCTTTACAATGCCCTCATCCGAAGTCATCTTGATTACGGATCTTGCTTGTTTGATTCAATATCTTCTTCAAATTCTCATAAATTAGATAAGATCCAGTCAAAGTCTCTTCGTCTTATTCTAGGAGCCATGAAATCTTCCCCAATCAACTCAATGCAAGTAGAATGCTGCGAACCCCCCCTTGCATATAAGAAGGCGATGCTTAGCAGAAAAATATATTTTCAAAACATGCTCGATAACTCCCATCCCTTGATTCCTAAACTTCAATCTTTAAAGTGTGATGTTATTTCAAATCCATTTTGGAAAAAACATTACCCCCCCCTTTTTTATGACTGCTATAACTCTTTCCTGGATATACCCACCAACATCTATCGTAACGAATCTCTTCCCTTATACTCGTGTTCCTATGAAAGCCTTACTTTCTACCCCAAGGTTCACCAGTTTATAGGAATAAGCAAAAAAATATATAAACAATTCAGCCCAATCAAATAATGTAGAATTTAACAAAATTATTGAAAACAATTGGCCAAACTATATAAAATTATTCACAGATGGTTCCAAACTCAGTCAGGATTCCCATTGCGGGGCCAGTGTGTATGTTCCACACAGGAAGATGAGTCTCCCGCACAAACTTCCCAAAGAATGCTCCATTTTCTCGGCTGAATGCATAGCTATCATAGAAGCACTGCATCTTGTCAAATCGCACAATATTAGAAATGCCCTCATTTTTTCAGATTCGCTTAGCTCACTACAAAAAATATGTTCATCCCCACTCAATTCTAATAGCGATTCCCTAATCTGCTCTATCAGAGACCTCCTGTATTCCATTTCACTATCAAATACGTCAGTGGTCCTGGCTTGGATTCCAGGACACCTAGGTATTACTGGAAACGAAATAGCGGATTCCATTGCTAAGGAAGCCACTGTTCACGGTCCGTTAAATGGTATTCCTGTTCCAGTTAGAGATTATTTCCCTATTCTAAAAAGTAAATACAAACTCCAATGGTCCTCTGAATGGAAAATGGCTTCTCTAACAAAAGGTCATCAGTACCCATTAATACAACCGTTTATTCCTGTCAAGCCCTGGTTTCATAAATACACTTGCATGCCAAAAAATATATTTCCTCCATAACTCGAATGAGACTAGGTCACACTTCTTGTCTTAGTCATCTCGCCAGATTCCATATAGTCAGCTCGCCTTACTGTGATTGTGGGTCAGAGGACACTCTGGACCATAATTTCTTTGAGTGTCCTATCAATGACCAATTTCCAAATTTTATGCATGAATTGGTAAAACTTAAAATTGATCTCCCTACCAGTATTCCCTGCTAAGTCTTAACTCCCCCCAAATTAACAATTTATTAACAAAATACATTTATAAAAATGACATTAAAATTTAAGTCATTGGGGATTAAAAACACATAAATTTACACTGTTTAACTTATTGAACTTATCTGCTTCAATTTTATTTGCCCAAATATTATATCTTGTTTAAAAGTAACTAATTTTAAGAACAATCTGTTCAATTAAAATCTAACTGATTATACATGGCTGAGATTGCCCTTAATGGGTGAAAGCCAAACACATAACAAAAAAAAAAATAATGACGCCACAAAGTTACCAATCGTTTGAAGAAATTATATTTTAAAGATTTATCCACCTAAAAACAAACCTTGAAGCAATGCAAAAACTATCTAAAACATTGTGCTATTGGAGAAACGTGGCATTTCCGAAGGCTGTCTACTATAGGTCAGTGGTTAGAGCTGCCGCCAAAATAGTAGAAGGTTTTGAGTTCAGTCATCGTGTTATGAATTGATGATATGTAATATTGTTTCAATATTCAATACCATCATGGAGCTCTATACAATCTCAAATATGAATTTGACCAGTTAGTGGTTCTAAGCTATGGTTTCCCTCCAGGTGTCGCAGGTTCAATCTCCTGTTAGGTAAGTCCTCCATCATAGCACAAGTTAACTTCTCTGAAGCTGGGCATATTGTACAGATCCCGCAGATACTCTAATAGTACACAACTGCTGACCCCGTAATCACAAGTGGTTTGTTTGATAGATTCGCCTATCTTAACAAACGTATTGCAATCTTTGAAACACAGACGTCAGGTGGGAATGCTGTCCTTGTTCTACCGGTATTTTAATGGAAGATGGTCTGAGGAACTAGCGGCATTGATCTCTTCAGCACCGGTGCATAGTCGGGAAACAGCCAAACGCGTGCCATACATTTCCACATGCTTGACATTTGTAACATGAGAATGGGTGGCTTCTACGACTTGTTCTTGTGTTCAACAGCTCGGCTGTGGAATGATCTGCGACCCTCTGTGTTTCCTCCCTCTTACAACATGGGTCTCTTCAAGACCCGAGTTCACTCCTTCTGATCCTCTAAGAGACCCTCCACACAGCATCCCCAAAAATGATATAAGGCCTCGAGGGAAATTATTTCCCTCAGGGCATCAGAAAAAAAAGCAACATTCCACCTATAATTATGGTAATATGAGGAAATCCATTTGATTATTCATAACCTGGGAATGTCTGTCTTTATTTAACCCGATTTAAGTAATCGCAGCATTTGTAATTCATCGGCAGCTATCCCCGTACGCGGATGTCGCATAAACAATCAGTGAAGTTTCACTAAAACACACACATTGAGTCAAAAGTGCCGCGTGAATGCATTGAAAAGGTAAATTAAAAAATGTAGTATATTACCTCAAGTGAAGTGCACTCCCTCCAGTTGTTGTAGGCGGGGATGGGGGATGAGGGCAGGCGGGGCAGCAGGGGCCGCCCAGGGCCCTCCTGCCGCATCTCCATACTGCGCCGCATGTACTGGTACGCTAGCTGTATTATACAACAACACATACACATCAATAGACGCAGGAGAAAAGTTGATTTAACCTTTTGTGTTCAAAGTGATTTGATACATATTCGAGAACTAAATTAACTCTGTTTTAACTGCTATATTTCCTGAATTATACGTTATATGTAAATGATCTACATAGCCATTCAAAGAGGAGATTTGAAAGATTCGAATCCCACTGCTACAACACTCATAGTTGTGCAAATGACTGCTAGAGTGCTTGCGCCGCCAAGCTGCTATTTCGCATCAGTTATGAGTAAAATGGCAACTTTGCAGCACAAGGTTTTCTGTGGTCGTGAGTTCTATAAACCTTAGTCAGCGTACCTTTCGTCTCCATTTTAACATTGAACCTCCAACTAGAAAGAGAGCAATTGTCATTGGTATCACCAATTTGAGCAAAATGGATGTCTCTGTAAAGAAAAAAGCCCGGGCCGATCGCGTGTATCAGAGGAGAATGTGCACAGTTGGTCATTTTAGTGTTAAAACAGGTGCAGGAAACAAGAAATTTTAAATGTTTTATGGCAATAATCTTTGTCCGGTTTTAACAGGGATTACATGATTTGCATGCTGCAAACTGCAGCTTCACATTTATGGATGTGACCGAACAGTGTTTGAATATGGGCATAATAAGCTGTAGAGATTGTTGGCAACTTAATCTTTACCCCTCATAATAAAGATTACTTGAACGATGTTAATTACAGCGAGGTTGGTTGGCGACTTATAAGCAGCTGTGTCTAATTCTTGCCATAATTTGTGGTTTTATTGTGAATAATTGATTGACCACATTCACAGTATACTACAGAAGTACGATTATATGCAATTCTCACGGGCAGACAGTAGTACTCCTTATCATTGGCGAAGGAGGCTCCCAGGAGCTCCATGGCAAGCACGGCATCCTCCCGACACACTTCGGGCTGCTCCACCAGCAATTCCACAACGCCAGCTCGAGTGCGCTCCGCTGCGCACATCAGGGCTGTCATGCCTGAGGATAAACATGGTAGAACAAATTAGGAGGGAATCAAAAAAATATAAAAAAGGCATAGAAAAGTATTCCTATCCAGGACAGAGGGATAGAGCACTATTTTAGGTTTATTTTTCATCAACAATGTTGAAAGTCTGTAAAACAATGCCTGAAACCATCCTTTCAGATATAGAGTGAGTATCATTTTCAACTGAACGTCAACTGAAAAAAAAAAAAAAAAAAAAATTTAAAAAAATAAATTACAAAATAAATAAATAAAAAAATATCCTGTCACGGATATCAGAGTTCGCCGCCAATGCCCCTATAGGAACCTCGTGTTTTCTATCAAGTTTTTATATAGACGTTTTTCTAATAAATACTTGATAAACACCACAAGAGTATGAAAAATATTTTGGTATTTCATTATGTATTTAACTTTTTTTGTAACATGAGAAATCATTTCTCTAAATATATGAAGCTATTCTGGGGAAACTACTTATGATATATACCAGCATACTATTTTTATAAATACTTAAACAGATTATCTGGTAAGACGGTACCATATAAAAAAAAAATAAAATTGCATAAAATGATAAATTCCGAAACTACACTCTGCTGGCGCACGGCGGGGTAAACGCGTCAAACGCACTGGATTTTAGAGATTTGTCGATCAAAAATCCGGTTTTCAAGAGGTTGAGGAAAGGAAGGAGTAAGCTTGGTCTCCTGTAGGCTGGAGGAAATACAAAAACCAGCAAATCATTCCAGAGTCAAACTATTGAGCATATGAACAAGTCAAATATCAACTGTACAAATATCAGGCACCTTTCGGTGTGTTTTCTGACAAGGGATAATTGATGCTAGTTCTTAACGGGGAGAGGGATGTCGGAGAGTAATTATTTATTAATTCAAAATAATGATAATATTATTGTGCAATACGATAAACATGGTGTTTTTAAAGAGAAAAATATTTATTACGTTTTTTTTTAATTTGCGTGGGCTTAGTATTTATCAAAATATAATCAGAAATATTACACATTTCTGACTGTTCTACGCATGTTTTACAAAAACATTTAAAAAGTTGAATATCCTTAAAAAATGCTGTGAAGGTTTTTCTGTAACTTGTCGAAAGATAAATAAAAAAAAAAAGAACAGTGTGTGGTTTAATTTTTTTATGAACACTACGTAACTTTAACTCTGTACAGTTTTTGCCCAGCTTCTGCTTTGATGGAACCCTTGTACCAGAGCTGACCGTGTAAGGTTACACTGGGTAGCTCAATGCTTGAAGGCTTAAATTGTCACAGAAACAGATATAGTGAAACCCGCTTTTCCCACCTAAGAAGTTTTCATGCTTAAGAAATTTGATTTTTTTGGTCCCTTGAAGGCTAAATTGGAAAAATGGTATAATTTATCCCATATATCAGGTTTTCCCCCATAATTTTTCAGTCCCTTAGAAAACTTCTTAAGAGAGTTTCACTGTATAGACTTATTTGATTTGTTGAGCAGTATGGCTTACCATTTTCATTAGGTGTGAGTTGGGCCCCGTGATCCAGCAGTTCCTTGACGACGGAGACGTGGCCACATTCGGCCGCAAAGTGCAGCGCCGTCGCGCCGCAGTGCGCTTTCTCGTTTACTTTGGCGCCTTCAGAGAGCAAGAAATTCACCTACAGATACAATATACATATTATAAACAGTAGTAATCTTTTAATAACATTAAATACCCATTGATTCAATGTCAAGTTTTACCAACATTTGTAAAATATGGAACAAACAATAATGTCATCTTGTCTCATTTATTTAAAGATTAACTATGAAGTTTGTTTTTAAAAACTATGAAAATGAGATTGAATTAACGAGCCGGACTAAAAATTTCAGATAAAAAACATATACAAATTTAAGGGCGACCCAGCTCACAATTCATGAATTTTTGCTGCTTCATAGTTTAAAAAATAATTGTATTTATGTTTAACCATTTTATGCACTGTTCTGTTACTGCAGCACTTTTAATGATTTAGGAAAGAATGTAAATATGTTTTTAAAAGGCGAATGACAATCCGCCATATAGGTATCGCAGCCAAGGTTGAGTCGATCACAGTGCAAAACAGATGCATTGCTTCCATACAGCATGTTTCAAACATGCTACTTACTATGTGAAAAACGAATTTTAAAAAAACTTTATTTTTAATTCATTTACTCCTATTAACGGTCAGCACCCAAAAATACACACTTTGCGGGTTGCTAACTCAAGAAACACTACAAATGATTATCTGTTGATTATATACGATTCTTAGTACAATATATAAGGTTTCAAAAGACAATAATCCTCAAACTGCAATCTTTTAAAAACTATATGAAATGCGTACTGGAATTTTAGGTAATAAATTCAATGGTTTCAAACTGCACCTAATTTCAGACATTTTGGGACATGTTTGAAGATTTTTATATTTTGAAAACTTACACAATTTTTTGACTACCCATATAGAATTTATAGATAAATCATTTGTGGTATATTATTTGAGTTAGCAATCTACAAAGCGAAGTTTGAGTGCTAGCCCGTAAATATTCATTTTTTACAATTGAGTAGGGAAAATAAATTCAATGGTTTCAAACTGCACCTAATTTCAGACATTTTGGGACATATTTAAAGATTTTTATAATTTGGAAACTTACACAATTTTTTGACTACCCATATAGAATTTATAGATAAATCATTTGTGGTATATTATTTGAGTTAGCAATCTACAAAGCGACGTTAGAGTGCTAGCCCGTAAATATTCATTTTTTACAATTGAGTAGGGAAAATAAATTCAAGGGATATCAATTAGTGATTGCAATTGTCATTTGTTAGAATTTCAAATGGATGAGGTGCTGGGAAAACTGACAGCATTCAATAAATAAAATATTATTAATGCTCACAACGTCCAGGTGCCCCTTGTAGGCGGCGATCATAAGGCAGGTGTTGTTGTACTGGTTGGGGCGGTGCAGGTCCGCCTTGCGCCGCACCAGGTAGCGCACAATGTCCAGGCGACCATCGAAGCACGCCGCCCGCAGCGGCGTCGACGCCGTAGACGTTGCGTGGTCCAGCTCTGCGCCGGCCTGCGCTAGCCTCTGAACAGATATAGTTGCATTACAAAACGGTGTTTGAAGAGCTTATAAATTGTAACTACTTACAATGTCGGAAGTCAAAATAGGTCAAACCTGGGATTTGAAGTTTTGCATCTTTACTATGGACATATAAACATGAATCAAGAATGTGTGTACATAATGAATACCTGACTTATATAAAGCAGTAAGAGTAAAAATTTGTTTTAAAAATAAATATGTTGAAATGGTCCACGTGCCATCTCCAATACCCTAAATAAAGACTTGAGTGCCACAAAACTTATTTGTGGCTATATATGGTGTAGCAAAAAGTCATATGTACCAGGTGTGTTTTCCCATAAAAAGCACTAAGTGCTGCTAGACATTAGTGGTGTTTAGTAATAAAAATGGCGTAAGTACCAATGGCTAAATGACCGAGTTGGTTACAAATAGTCATTTTTAGTTAACTTCTCAAGAGGCACTTAATGCCTTCTATAAATTATAAACTAAATTAGTGTTTATTAATATGTTTCCTAAACAATTAGTGTATTTATTCAATAAAACCCTATATCTCAGTTCAACATTTTTGGCACTTAGTGCTTTATTTAATTCAGGCATTTATATTACAATTTCAAAGTGTCAACACAAAGTAAACTAGTATTTACAGCTCTAAATAGCTCTGCACTATAGCAAAATTCAAGAAACAACAATGAGGCGCATTAATTCGGTAGAGGCACATAGGTTAAAGGGTGTATACACTGATATTTTCGGATGGATCTCTAGTAATTTTTGTTTGTTTATAATGTAAAAAAATACACATTTTGAATTGCAGTTTCTCTCAGGAACTTAGTCTGTGGAAAGCCAACGCTCCATATGGCGCATCCACATTATTCCGTTGAATGCCGAAGGGCACTATGGAGGCAATTCGGAATGGTACTTATTACAGGAAAACCTCGTATTATTTTTTATTTTAGTGTGAAAGGCACTTATTTAACTTTATAAAAAATTATTTTTTAAAATATATGAAGCTATTCTGAGGAAACTCCTTGTGATATATGCATACAATTTTTATAGATACATAAACATATTAACTGGTAAGACGGTGCCATTTATAAAAACATCATTTTGTAAAAAAACAAGACAGTAATTACGAAATTACGCTCAGCTGGCGCACGGTGTGGCAAATGTAGGAAACACTTGCATTTTTAGCAATTTCTCTGCTGAATATCCAGTTTTCAAGAAGTTAAACTTCAGGGCCTCTTGTGAAGTAAATAATATATAAAATTTATAAAGAAAGATGTCATGAAGGAAATATCCGTTCCACCATCAGAGAGCTTTCACCGTTAAACCTGCAAGAGGATTAATGAGAATGGTAAAGCTTCATTCCATAAAAATCGTAATGACATCCCCACCTTGACTATCCTCAGATGCCCGGCGCCGGCCGCCGCCCACAGCGCTGTGGCCCCGCTGATGACGTACTCCTCAAAGCGCACCGTAGACTCGGTCTCCAGGCGGAGCGGCGGCAGGAACTGCTCCACCAGGATGCGCACGGCGCCCTCATGGCCATGGCGAGCCGCAGCTACCAGTGGGGTGCAGCACACACCGTCCATGCTGACAGCCTGAACCATGAAAAGAAACATTTAACAGGTTAATAATGGAAACTCACAGCATATTGACATTTAATAAGAGACAAAAATTAATGGCGCTGTGATCATTTAAAAGGTTTCAAATGGCAAGACCAAGATGGCTCTTAGGAAAATCAATGTAAGTTTAGAAAAGCACAATGGTCCAAATAGATATTTTTTACTTCAACCAAACAGTATTCAGAAATTAGTGGTACTTAAACTGTTTAAACTTTATTATTATTTTGCAGTGGTGCACAACCCGCGGGATGTGAGCTCATTTTGTGTGGACCGCAGACCCTTTTGCACGGCCCACTTGACTAAATAAAAATTTTAAAAGTTTGTGTTCAAAAAGGAGAACCAAACTTTTCAACAGCGAAGGGATAAAAATTGTGGAATATTTAAGAAAAAGGGTTTGATACATGAACATTTTATGAATTATAAAGATTTCCATTTTATAAAATTCAAATTTTGTTTGGAATTTGACTTTCCAAAAGCTAAAAATTGACGGCATTTATCGGTTTGTTCTTTGGCCCAGAAAAAATTTGTGCGCGTCATTTTGAATGGATTCAATTTCATAGCGTTAGGTTCGCGGCCGAATGTTGTTTCTGAAACACATTAAGTAATAGAAGTGAGTTTTAACATTGCTACTTCCATTCAGAAGACCTAAAAAATATTGTGGTGATACCCTTCCGTATTTTGTAAAGCAGAACTGAAACCGTTAAACATTTTGACCATACCACCCGGAAATCCGAACGATTGCTAATAAACAATGGCGGCTCATGACTTTTGAGTGAGCTAGAGTGGTAAGATTGAAAATACGACTTTTTTATGTTGTTTTAGCTGAAAACTCTCCAGCCGAACTCTCTCGACCCTAGCTCCGCAGTGGGAGGGATGAATTCATACGTCCACCACTCCTGGACACACTGACCCCCAGATTCCTACGCACCCCTCATACCATTTTCCTTCCCAGAACTTCCTCTTCTTCCTTTCCCCAAAAAGAATGGGAGGGGTACTATAATAACTAGCGACTTGAGACAATATGGTGTTTGTTGAAACTTTCTTTACTTGGGAATGTCTTTTATAAAAAGGTATTGAATTTTGAATATGAAAATAAAAATATACATTATAATCTATTTGTTTTACTAATAGATTTACAAATGCCATTAAAAGCTAGAAATGCAGGAACAAGAAAACAAAAACTTACAAATATTTACTACTAACTATAGAAAGTAAAATAATAACATTTAACTTGCATCCTTATTGTTCAAAGTTTAGGCGACTAGTAAAGTAACCGATAGGTCATCTAGGTCAGTGCTCCGCAACCTTTTCTCATCTACGGCACACCAAAATTCTTCCTAGAATTCCGCGGCACACCAAAAGCTAAAATATATAGGTATTAAATTGAATTTTACAATAAATTTTCGTACATTGCATTTGACCGCGGCACACCTGTATTCGGCTCACGGCACACCAGTGTGCCACGGCACACCGGTTGCGGAGCACTGATCTAGGTGACACTCGTTAAACTTCTGAGGTCACGTGTCTTTAAAAATTCCATGATTAGCGCGGAGCACAAACTTCAACATGAGAAGAATGTGTGGTAAAACCATGTATGATCGAGTGAAAAATGTTGAGATTCGTAAAGAATGCAAGGCTGATGTAAGCGTAGTGAGCAAGATTAAGAAAGGGACGCTTAGATGGTTTGGGCATGTAGAGGGAATGAACGAAGAAAGGAGTGTAAGGAGAATATATGGAGCGAATGTGAATGGAAGAAGAAGCCGGGGACGCCCGAGGAAGACATGGCACGATCAAGTGAATCAAATACTCGAGTCGGGCCATGTCAGAAATCGGAATAACAGAAGAGAATGTATGAGGCGTTGTATGAATGTGAATGAAGCAAGAAGTGTATGCCAAGATCGAGTTGTTTGGCGGTCCGTCCTCTCTGCCTACCCCTGCGGAGAAACTGCGTGATGGTTAGTTAGTTAGTTAGTTAGTTAGTTAGTTAGTTACAAACTTCAACATGGTTGAGCCTAGGTTATTTAATTTCACCATTAGAGAGATTTGGGTTATTTTGATTTTTTTGTATGAAGTATTTGCTTGGGATCGTGAGCCCATCATTGAGATCATTGCTGTATTTTAAATGTAGAATTTTAACAGCGTGCCATTTATAATGTGTTTATATTACAATGAAAGTTAGTCTTATGTTCTCATATTTTTAATGAGAGTTCACTGCACAACCGCTCTTTAGAGAAAACCGCCACTAGGTGTAGAACATAATGATAATAATAATAATAATAGGAATAATAATTATAATGTAGACGTAGAAAGTTAAGGAGTAATTTAAGAAAACAAAACGTTGGGAGATAAAAGAAGAAGCTGCATGTGAGTGGGACGGGAACAAGTTTAGATAAAAACCATGATGAAAAGAATCGGGACCTTCGTTGATTGGACGATTCAGAAAGGTTGAAGCAGGCAGAAAGAATGAAACGCCATACACTCCTTGCTTCATTCACGTTCATTCTTACTTTTCTGTTATTCAAACTCTTGACATGACACAAGTCATTTGATTCATTTCAAAAATACATTTGGGTAAGTTTTCCCAAGTTCACCACATAAAGAAATTCCTCTACACTCTACATATTGAGAAAAATAATATAAAAATATTAAAAATATTATATACATTAGAGTAGGACATTTTTATGAAGTTTTGCTGTTGAAATAATAACATAAAGATTGGGAATAATCATCACAATAACAAACCGTTTGTTTAGGTGAATTCAAACAAAGTGCTGACAAACAGCGTATTGAACTGTCATATTGTATTTATAGAAGCCCGTCGCATGCGCTGTTTTCTATATAAATAAAGATTTATCCTTTGTATGAGGACCTAAATGTTTTCACGGAAATGTTAACAACAATCGTTAGATTGATACATCACTGTCAATTTTATTAAATCGGCCGTCTTTTAGAAAAAATAAAACAAATCTGTTGATAACGAAAATTTGACGAGAAAATAATCTTCAATTACGTAGTCCTTTATGACAAATTATTGCGTGTCTTGCGTAAATAAAGATTTGGAAACGCAAATCGGAAACATATTTGGCAAATTAGGGACAATGGCACTGGCACACGCGTCGGTGACACAAAGAAAGAAAGCAAACTAAAAATAAGCCCACCTGATTCAGCAAATCGTCGATCTCCTCTGTAGTTTTTTCGTTTAATAAATCGTACAGGGTGAGTGGCATCCCATCGCGAGCAGCGAAATACACACGATGCCTTAAACTGTCCGAAATGTCATCTTCCGTCTTTTTGGGATCCATAGTTTACAACCATATATGTCGTTTACAGCTTCAAAATATAATAATGACAAATAATAATATATACGACACACGACCCACAAATTACGAACTGTCAGATGAAGTTCTGCGCGAAATTCGCGTAGGTGTCAACTGCCACCAACCCAACCGAACAAATTCCCCAAGGAGCATAATCACCAAACCACCTCTCTCTCGTTCAAAATCAAATAATTATTATTTAACATAATACTTAAATATTGTTACTTGCGTTTATAATTTTGTTTTATTTAAATTTATAATCTGTCACAAAAAATGCATAAATAATAACATGTTTATTTTATGTAAAATTACGTAGCCGTTTACAATTTTTTGTTAACGCCGGGATTCTAACCCACGGCCACCAGATTCGTAGCCGAAGATCTTAACCATTCGGCAACGAAATTTGTCTTTTTTTTGTTTTGATTTTACGGATTCCTTCGCAATCCTCTAACTAGCTGAGGCTTACAGCAATACCCCTCATTTTGCTATCTAACTAGTACTGCGGCACTTTGGCCTTATTACTATCACCATCTGATGGTTGTATTTACTTGACTGAGTTTAATTTTACATTTCATGAGTTTTTAGGGAAAAGATCTTAACTGGATAAAAAACCCTAAACAATGAAAAGGAAAAAAGGCAAACATTCAGTTCGGAACTATTTACTTTTGTTTGATTATTTACTTTACTGATGTTAAATATTTCATTTATTGGTTGCGTTCTCAGGAATCTGCTACCCTAGTCCTGTGGAGCAACGAAGTTTGTTAATGTGATAAGACGCTAATTAATGCAGTGGGTTATAATTATAGGAATAACTCAAAAAGGTTAATAACTGAAAAGCAATTTAGGTATTTACTATAAGGCATTTATTTTTCTAATCGTGGGGTTAGTCTTAAGTTAAAGTTAATCTTAATTAAGTATAAAATATCATTAAAATTAGAGTCAAGTACTTAATTCTACGGTTCTTAAAATTAACTAATCACTTCGCTTAAATCTACGTAAAAGTTTGTATTCTTAAAACTAGATATTCTCTGGCTTAAATATACTAGAAAGTTGATTCTTCAGGTTAGAGATTCACTTGGCTTAATTATACGGGAAAGTTTAGTTATCCCACGTAAAAGTCTTTACGAGAGTATTCAAAGGGTGACATGGTGGGAGAATTATATGGTATAAGAGTTCAGAGGCACTTCCCTTTACTGATGGCTATACAGGGTTCAGAGAGCGGCTGGGTATGCAGAGTTCTCGCGTTCGCACTAGGTATCCAAGTACCTCCGGATCGGGAGTAGGTACAAACGCGGCGATGATCAGAGGCCTGGGCGGTCTCCGGGGTTTGATCTCCGAAGGGCGAAGATCAGTAACTTCCTGAGCGGAATCGGGGGGTCGACTCGCGGTGCAGAACCTGGGCGACTTCTGCAAGTAGATCTCCGAAAGGTGGAGATCGTACTTCCTTCTGGGACGGAAGTGTAACACTCGCTGTCGTTAGAGGACCTGGGCGGCCTCTCCGAGGGACGAGAATAGGTACCTTCCTGGGCGGAAGTTTCAAGCCATCTGTCCTTCCTGGGTGGAAGACTAAAACTCACTGACCTCCCGTCAGAGAGCCCTGTTGCCTGTCTATCTGTAGGGATCTTTTTATGACCCGTATTGTTTGGCGGGCCACTCATTTATTACACGCTTATTTCCTTTTAAGTTTTATTGCTGTCCTTTTGTAAAATAAAGCCGACTTTCTAAAATAGTATTTAAGGGTATTTACTTTACGATGTAGTACTTTACATGGTTTCCGGCTTGAACAACAATATGCGCGGCTAGCCTTTGTGCAATTTTTTTATGGCCTGTCTAGTCTGGGAATTATTAAGAATTGAAATGCACATGTCTATGAACTAAGTATGTCTGTGAATTCGGTCATTACTTATAGGTATTACAAAGGATATATCAAATGTTATTCTACTTATAAATAATTCACTTATTTAGAAAATTATTAGATATCCCATGCTACAGAAAAAATGATATAGTGGTTGGGTACGTACCATAAGTAAAAGGAAATAATATTTTCTTTTTGAATCTGACGTTGTCGAGGGGATACCTCTTCATTTTGTATGTTATGTTGGTAGTATTGATGTAATGTCAGAAAGTGTCGTGAGGAAGTGAGGTTTTCCGTGCTTTTCCCGAATACTTCAAACGCCAGCATGGGTGACAGTGTGGTTGAAAATCTAGAAAAAATCAAAATAAATGATAAGGCATGATTCTCATCTTATTATCGTAATCACATTAAAATATGTTGGCTCTATTCACGCTGCGAACCGTCCGCAATTCTCTCCGAAGGAGTTTCGCTTCCTTGGTTCGTACGATACAATTTCGACCGCATTAGGACGTGCCGCCGAAAATATGCACAATTAATTACAACGTAGTACTTAGTTATTACAGGATTTACATCTCAGTGTGTTTATAATTGATAATGAAGACATTCACAGTCTTAAAACATTTTTTTGTTGACGTTTTGCCTACCTCAATTTCATAACCTATTTGCCCCATCTTCCCATACAGTGTAATGACGCAATTTGAGCAACGCATGCAGAAATGAATATTTGTGGCATGTGTGATTACTCAGTTGTCGTATTTAGTGCAGCCTGTTACTAACATACCAATATTTGAGGGTTGGGAATGGGTGTTTATGTTTTTAATTAAATAAGTACCACAATACTACCGAAAGTGTCCATCTGGCATTGCCGTATTGTTGATGTATTGATTTTTCTAACTGCGTCGTTTGACCCATTGACATCGTAAAAAAAATATAAAAAATAGTATTAAAATAAATATTCTTTTATTTACAAAAAACAAAAACATTGCAAGAAAGAAAACTGAATGCTTTTTTCTGTAATTTTCCGGTTCAGTATATGTTGTTATGAATACATTAATGTTTGTTTTCTGAAACTTTTTCTATTTGTGAACCTTACAACACCTGGCTTATCAAATTTACGTGATTTTCCTCACTTGTGAAAATAAAATTATTATTTAAAGATATTGGTCATACATCCACGAGTGCGACAGCTGATGCAAGCTTTCAAGATGTTGCTACAATACACTTCATGCAGACCAATGCCTTCATGTAAAAAGATTGCCAAAAATATTATGAGGCAAATCTTTTTTGCTTACAACTGCCAGGAGTACCGAAATTAATATAAGAATACAGTAGAACCTCGGTTTGCAAACATAATTCATTCCGGAAACGTGTCCATAATCCAAATCACTTGTATATCAAAGCAAATTTGGGAGCCACCTCTGGGCCGGAGCTCCTAAATACCTGATAAACCTGCTTGATTCTGTCTGTCTGTCACAGACCGGTGGCCATCTCTAATGCACAGATGCAATGTAGGTGTGCTGAGTCTGTTCTACAGGCATTTCAATGGGGCCTGCTTGAAGGGACTAGCAGCATTGATCCCCAGTCCACCGGTGCACCTATGCGAAACTCGACAGACATGAAGAAGAATACGTGATCACAGTGGATGTTCGCTTCATGAGAACGGGTCATTTCTCTGATGCATTTTTGTATAGGGCGGCTTGCATGTGGAATGAGCTACATATGCCTCTTCAAGTTCCGCATTAATAAATCCCTTTCTACAGCCCTTACCCCGCCTCGCAACGCTGCCTAACCGGGTGGTGATATAGTTCCTCTCTCTGTATATCTCTTGTGAGATATAATTAAAAAATATATATTATGAAGTACATACCTATGTGTAATTGAATTTAATAATTATTCACTCGCGGTATCACTTTTGCTTCCTTTTGAGGATTTCGCTGAAATGTGACTTTGTATTGTCAGTGAACAGATTCATCGCTCGCACTGCTGCAGCCTTACTCAGATAGTGCTTTTTTGTGAAATTTTGTACTGTCTCCCACATTTTACAGATAAATTTCTTATATTGAAAGACATCGCTCGTTTATCAAGTGAATTTTTGCTTGTCTTGACAAACCCTTGCAAACCAAGTCACTTCCATTCCTAGGTTCCACTGTATTGATAGTGCCACACTTTTGAACCTGAAAGTTTTGCATTTTTAATCGAAAAGAGCGAATTTTACTATTTTCCCGCCAAATTCGCAATTTTCAAAACTGCAAATTTTTTACACAATATTCTGGTATTTTAAAACAAGAAAATAATATTGTACTTTCTAAATATTTATTTGTCTATGATTTTGACAAGCTTAAATATCCATAAAATGGAACGCGGCTAATTATATGTTGAAAACACCACGTCCTGTAATTCTTTTTTCGATTTAAAAAAAAATGTATAAAAAAGACAACATACAATTTAAAAAAAAAATCAAACGAAAAATATGCATTTTTTTTTAATAATAAAAATGGAACATATAACCACTTTTGTTGCTAAATATCCCAATTTTGTTGAAAAATTACCCCACTTTCCCAAAAACAATTCAAATTTCTCGAAAAAGAATGCGAATTTTACCAAAAAATATACCACCACTTTTCCCAAAAAAATAATACGAATGTTTCAGGTCCCTATTTATTGGATAATCTTTAATGAATTAGGTTAAGTTTTTCCATTGTTAATTGTCCAAAGATTGGGACAGGACTCTTCAATAAATTGTATATAATATAGTATTTTGCACCAAATAGGTTGGTAGGTCTTCTCTCTTGTTTTTATTTATTCTTTTTAAATGAAAACCTGCTGAGTACAGATGGATGAAGGACCAAAGCTAGAGTGAGTCATTTAAAAAAAATATATCCACATGTCATCAAAAAAAGTTTGCTGTTAAAAAAAAAATAATATAATAACTTTTTTACTATATTTTTAGGCTAAAATGAAGAAGGCGAAAACCCCGGCGGCGAAGGGTGACGCCTCCTCTGTGAAGGAGCTGAACCCCCTGCCTGACTACATCCAAAGCCGCCTGACGCTGTGGGACAAGCTAAAAGCGGAGTATGTGAGGGATCTGGCCGCCAAGCCGGACGTGACGATCGCTGTCACGCTACCCGACGGCAAGCTGATCGAGGGGAAGGCGTGGAAGACCAGTCCTTATGAAATCGCGATGGGCATCAGGTAACCGAATTATTTTATTTGATAATTTTTAACTATAAAGCAACAGATCTGCTTGTATGTCCCTCTAAAAAGTCTTGACATCATGATATTTGGATAGGGTACTTCCCCTTCTGTTGCTCAAGTTATTTGTCTCATCTCAAGTCATTTGTGTCCATTTAATAATAATAATAATAGTTGGATGATTTGTATAGCGCCGTTTTTGTGAAAAATCACCTCAAAGTAAGTAATGTGTCTCATTTTCTCTATCTTTACTTAGAGCAGAAATTGTGTATAGTAAAGAAACAAAAACGTGTGAACAGTGATCTCTGTCATCATCGGTTGGATCATAGGTTTCCAAACTTATTTGTCTCACTGCCAACTTTTAAACTATGTATACTTTTCTTCAGTACCCAAATCAATTGCTTCCCCCATTTACGTTTCGTGTTTGCTTATTCCTTATATTTTAACTTTTTTTTTCATAATTACAACACTTTCTTCCCTATGGCAAGACTAATGTAACACGCAAGGAGGTCACTAGATGTTTATTCTTCATGTAATTCCATATTTCGTGTGACATTATTATCACTACATGTCATGCATAGAAACGGCGTGATTTATTAATAGTTCGCTAGCATTCATTAGTGGCTTGCAATACCGCACTCGCCTCCCTCTTTGCGCTTCTTTCTGGATGACGACAGGGAACGGTCTTTCGTATTTGGTGAACTATAATTTATTCGTTCCCTTCTAGTCAAGGCCTGGCCAGCAACACGGTGATTGCCCGCGTGGATGGCATCCTGTGGGACTTGGAGCGTCCCCTGGAGGAAGACTGCCGCCTGGAGCTGCTAAACTTCACGGACCCTGACGCCCAGCAGGTGTTCTGGCACTCCACGGCGCATATGCTCGGAGAGGCTCTCGAGAGGGTAAGCCACAGTTACCTTACACGATTTGTGATGTAATTTTTTTTAAAGTATTCTTGTAGCTGATTTAATTATCAATAATAAAGTCTGTGATAATCCCTATCTAAAATATGTTAAACTGTCTCAATTTTGTGTTTAAAAAAATTATCTCGATAAGCCACTTTGTTGATGCAGACTTGCTGGGAGACAAATTTTCTCGATATACTCCATCAAAGATAACAAGCAGTGCTTCTTGCAATATTTTGACTATGAGATAATACACTTTCTTGTTGATAAATGTTTTTGGGAACTAATGTCTAGATTATTGGTCGATGGTGACAAGACATTGTAGCAAAAATTTTACTGGGTTTTCACCATAACATATTACTTCTATACTGTCACACACTGAAGAGATAAACCGTTAGAAGTGTTGTGTGGGCGTGTGAGTGTGCTGAAGTAAGATCAGTTTCATATTACTTCGGATGGAATTGATCAAATATCAAAATTCTTTCATGAACGGGTGATCAATATATTTTTTGCTTCAGGTTTATGGTGGATGTTTGTGCTACGGACCACCAATCGAAGGAGGGTTTTACTACGACATGCATCTACCAGAAAAAGGGGTAAGTTGTTTATTTAAATTAAATTTTTTATTCCAATTTATATATTCAACGATTTAATTAAATAAACAATATACTTCGGATGTGATGTGAGTATGTAACATTTTAATAATTCAAAAATACATACATAAATCTTATTTTCAGTGTATATAATGAATTTATGTCGCCGTTCTTGTTGTCGCAGTTGGTGGTTTAATGATCAGCATAGTTATTTTCCAATCAGTTGATTGGGATTTTTCACGGGTCTACACTAGTAATTTAATAAAAGCAGTATTTTTATAGAAATGTCTTATCTTTATTGCATCATTCATTTTGCCATACCTATAAAAGTATGCAGAAAATGCCTATGATAAGTTTAAAAAAAAATTATTGTATTTATCGTGGTGGGTATGTCTTAGTTTATTGGGAAAGATAATGATTTACCGTAAAATGCTTATCCTATCAATTCATCAAATTCCCATCCTAAATATTATACATGAACGTTTGTGATTATTTTTCCTCGGTCTCTTGCGGCCGTTCTTCGCAACCCCACTGAGCAACTGTTGAGCTGAAATTTTCGCTAAACATTGTTCAAATGCACAAATACGCTCTTCCCAAAGAAACTCTCGATCAAATTTAAGATCAATTTATGATTCAATCAGAGATTTGAGCTGTTCTATATTCTATCCGATCTGGGACTCGGGGAGTCGTGAAATTAATGAAATATTACAGCCGAACACACTAATAAAATGTAACTTCAAAACAATACATGTTGAAATAAAACACAACCGTCTTGTAACCCTGTCTTTTTAATTTTAACCTATGTATATTGTATTCCTCAACCTGGGAAATCCCAGTGAGAAAGACATGATGTGCAATAGAATAATAAATTGTACATGACAACAGTCGGCACCCAAAAATACACAGTTTGCAGGTTGCTAAATAGAATAAAGAAATATTATGGGTAATTAGGAAAATGTATAAAGTTTCAAAAGACAATAATCCTCAAACTCTAATCTTTTAAATACTAATTATTACTTTTATATATACTTTCATTTTATTTCAAATACTCTTTTTTAATGTATGGAAAACTAGCGGATATTTCCAGAGCGGGTTTTGCAACTCCATGACTAATAAATAGTTATGTATAACTGATTTTATTTTGAATTCCAGATATCGTCAACAGACTTCCCCTATCTGGAGACGCTGATGAAGAGCATTGCCAAGGAGAAGCAGCCGTTTGAGCGGCTGGAGGTGTCCAAGGAGCACTTGCTGGAGATGTTCGCCTACAACCCCTTCAAGGTGCGCATCCTGCAGGAGAAGGTGGACACGCCCTCCACCACCATCTACCGCTGCGGCCCGCTCATCGACCTGTGCCGGGGCCCGCACGTTCGCCACACGGGGAACATCAAGGCGCTGAAGGTTACCAAGGTGAGGGAGATACAAAAAAAATGTTAACCCTTTTGCCACATTAACTAGCTCAGATGTTTCAATACTCTCCATGTGGAACATTATCAGGAATGTTTCAAGGCTTGATACGGCCGCGTATCATCACTGATTTCTTACCGTATCATAGATATGATACAATTGTATTCAAAAGGTTAACACATCTTTATTGGGGATAATGAATGTTTTTTGGACATCTATTATTTATTTTTTATGGTCTCCATAAAACAATAGTACACTAATATATTACAGAGATTACGATACATTACAATAAATGAGACATGGTAAAAAATATACATGGATAGACAAGTATTAGGAATAAAAAGTAGTACAAGTGAGTAAACATTTGTATGTTAATGATTTTAATAATACTGAAGATGATAATCTGTATCAAACATACAAGAAGTGAAAGGTTGATTGGTAAAGTATAAAAAGACATGAGGGCAGTTTTATAAATATTTTGTAAAAAGTTGTCCAAGGAAGCGAAGCTAGCAGTCCACAATGGAGTGCTGATACCAACCTTGATGTATGGCAGTGAGGCATGGAACTGGCAGAGGAAGGATGAAAGTAGACTGAATGCTGTAGAAATGAGATCTCTGAGACGAATGTGTGGTAAAAACCATGTATGATCGAGTGAAAAATGTTGAGATTCGTAAAGAATGCAAGGCTGATGTAAGCGTAGTGAGCAAGATTAAGAAAGGGACGCTTAGATGGTTTGGGCATGTAGAGCGAATGAACGAAGAAAGGAGTGTAAGGAGAATATATGACGCGAATGTGAATGGAAGAAGAAGCCGGGGACGCCCGAGGAAGACATGGCACGATCAAGTGAATCAAATACTCGAGTCGGGCCATGTCAGAAGTCGGAATAACAGAAGAGAATGTATGAGGCGTTGTATGAATGTGAATGAAGCAAGAAGTGTATGCCAAGATCGAGTTGTTTGGCGGTCCGTCCTCTCTGCCTACCCCTGCGGAGAAACGGCGTGATGGTTAGTTAGTTAGTTAGTCAAAAGATAGTCGCTAAATTGTCTGTAAGTGATATTGAAAATATCAACAGTCAATACAGTGTCGTTGAGCAGTTGAGTCGCTCTGCTGATTGGCGTGTTCTGTTAAACAGAAGTTTTTGCTTTCGGAGCATAAAATAGCGCGTGGGATCTCCCACAAGTATACTTGTTAGGGAAGTTTAAGTTTACCTCTTTCAATATAGGTGGATTAAATATGGTTCCAAAAAAATCTTTACCTAAAAATATTTTTGGTCGGCTTCTAAAACAGGGGTCTCCAAACAATGACTCCGGCCAGCTAGCACCACCAATCCGGCCCACGGTAGTTTATTTTGATTACATTGTAAATATTACAATGTAAGTAAATCATACAAAATAATAATCAGATGTTATTATTTAAAGACCAATTAAGAAACACAATAACTGACATACAGATGAAATTAAACATATCTCCAATCCAATTTTATTTTATTATCTGTAATGACATTCAAACTTAAATGTCAGTATATATTTTTTTTGTTTTTTGAAAGTTTGTTTTCATGGTTAAAATAATTTTCAATTTTTCAAAGGCCGCCAAAATGCTCCAAATCCATGGCCGGTCGGTTTTGAGGTGAGAATGTCAAATGTCAAAACAAGGATGAGCTTTACCCTACATAATTTTATATTCTATTCATGGGTAAACCATAACTAAATCATAAGTAATAAAATTATGTACCTTTTTAGAAACTTTAACTCAAAGAATAATAATAGTATTGACCTTTAACATTATCATAATATCCGTATTGATAATTGGTTTGTTCGTGAATACTCTAATTTTTTTCATGAATAATAGTTGTTTATATTGAACAACTATTATAGAGCTTAAAGTGACCCAAATTAAGGTAAAGTTTTTCCAAAACTAAAAAATACATATGTAAAAAGAAAAAAAACAAAATCGAAAAATTAAATTTTTCATACTAATCCAAAAACAGAATGCTCACGTGACGTCAGATGTTCTATGGTACCAACATAACACGGTGTTTTGATGAGCTGATTTTTTATTCACTTTTAAATAATGATTTATAAATTCTACGTATAATTATATATAATGAAAGTTATAGATTCAGAATCGTCGTTTACTGATTTGTATGAATAAATATTTTTCACTGGAGTTCCTTATTGTAATTAATGATACGAAATTCAAAATTACAGTATGTTGGTATGATGAGCTAGATAGGTCTTGGCCCCCGGGACTTAGTGGAGGAGTCAATGTGGCTCTTAATCTAAAAAGTTTGGAGACCCCTAGTCTAAAGGTTAAAATCAAGCATTCCTGTTAAAAACAATGATGGATATGAGAATGGATTATGCTTCTATCAGAAATCTTGGACTTTTTCTAACTGAAGAAGAGGTGGCTGGTGAATATGGTCGATTTTTGGCTGCACCCTCCGAGCACGTGGCCCAACAGCACCGATAATATCGTAAATGATCAGCTTGTATTTTTAATTTCATATTGATTCCAATTTGGGAGGTGGGTATGGGTACCACCGCCCAGGGAACCATTTATTGGATAACCAACACTTCTCTCTTAAGTCACCCCAAGTGGTTCGCTACAGCAGGTGACTTGGTGCCAGTGTTCATGGGGTGGGGTTTGTCCAGGTCTTGGTGGTGGATGCGTCTACCCACCAACTGTGTGGCGTGCCGGATATGGAGAGGCCTCATAGGGAGACCCTTTGATATCCCCAGCCAGACTCTTCTCATCGCCTTGCACTGCAGTGGGAGGGATGGATTTATACGTCCGTCACTCATGGACACACTGACCCTCAGCTTCCTGCCCACCCTTCATTTACCCTTTTCCTTAAACAATCCTCCTTACAGCATCTCCAAATATGAGGGAAATTATTTTCCTCGGGCCTCCTGTGTGGAGTTAATGTAAAAAAATAAAATAAATGAGATCTTTCAAAAGTTATAGGAAGTATCTCTAAAATATGAAAAACTCTTGTGCAAGTTTAATAAAATTTTTGTGCAAAAAGGTGCGACAACAATGTGCTATAGAACAAAAACAATCATTTTTAAAAAATTCCTTGAACTTTATTTCTGTTTCAGAATTCCGCCACTTACTGGGAGGGCAAGGCCGATGCCGAGTCCCTACAGCGGGTCTACGGGATATCCTTCCCCGACTCCAAGCAGCTGAAGGAGTGGGAGAAGATCCAGGAAGAGGCCGCTAAGAGAGACCACAGGAAGATTGGAAGGGTGAGAATGCCATCATAGAAGTATATTTTGTTGTCATTTTAACTTCTTGCGTTTTTAAGTGACAGGTAGACATCAATTTCCCCATTTATACTACACTCACAGTGGCATGCACAGAGTTTTGGACCAGGGTAGGCAGTAGGAAAAATAGTTAATTAACAGGGTAGGCAGTAGGAAATATAGCTAAAAAAAACTTACCATAGATGTGGTAAGTTTTCGCTAAGAATGACTGCTGGCTTTAGCCAATGTTAGTTAGAAATACCTAATCTACATCAAATATTCAAATAACCGCCTCGCTTATGCATATTACATGTCAATTTTTGGATATGTTCAAATTTTTTAACCACGCAGTTTAAGAAAGTTAACGTGACAAGATCATTATTTCATTAGTAATGTTGTACTAATTAATAGAGGTACCAACAGATGGCACTGGTTGCTAAATTTGCTGGCAGTGGGAGTATATTTGTACTGAAAGGCACGACCTTTAAGACACTAATTTAAATGAGTCGTCCATTGAATGAGCATCATGTACACATGTATATTATTGTGTCGAATGAATGTGTAGTAAAATAATGCAAGGCTGATGGAAACGTATTGACCAAGATTAATAAACAATCGCTTAGATGGTTTGTACATGTTAAAAGGATGAACGGAGAAAAGAATGCAACGAGAATATAAGATGCAAAGTGATAGATAGAATATGTTAGGGACGCCCGAGAAAGACATGACACAATCGAGTGAATCAAATACACGACTCGAGTCATGAGATATTGCATGAATGTGGAAGAAGCCCGAAGTGTGTGCCAAGATTGGTGTTCTGTCGCATTACATCTTCTCTACCTATACCTGTGGAGAAATGGCTGGTGGTTAGATAGTTATAAACCAAAACTAAACCTTACAATCAACCATTATAATAATATCTTTCAGGAACAAGAGCTGTTCTTCTTCAACGAGCTGTCTCCCGGCTCGTGCTTCTTCCTGCCCCGTGGGGCGCACATCTACAACACGCTGATGGCCTTCATCCGCGAGCAGTACCGCTCGCGGGGCTTCCAAGAGGTCATCACACCCAACATCTACAACGTCAAGCTGTGGCAGACCAGCGGCCATTGGGCGCATTACGAGGTATAGTACGCTCCTATTATATCCGCAGTATAATGTCTTCCGGCTCGTGCTCCAGCGTTTGGTCAAGTTTTAAGTTGAGTTGTTGATCAGCCATCAAAATTTAACCGTTTAAAGGGCTGGAAATCTGCAGTTAATGGAGACTATTATTTTAAGGAACCCCATGCACTGTAAATATACTGGTGATATGACAAAACCAATGTGAAGAAAAATAACAAACATCAAACCCGACCTAACCTAACCTGACCTATTCTTTTATCATGTTCTGTTGTGTCACTGCTCTGTTTCTCTCGCCGAGTTGGCATCTTGTCCAGTTTCCACCTAGGGATTGTGAGTTCAATTCCTCGGCTGGTTTTCCTCCATCACGACACAAGCAACTTTTTCTGCTTAGTGTGATGGTAGTAGGAGATTTTCAAATATAGTCAGGCATAACCAGGAAATGTTAGTCTTTCTTTAAAAAAAAAGGAACATAAGTTTTAATGCATCAAAATCACAGATTTTATTTTTTTTCAGGAAAACATGTTTTCATTTGATGTGGAAAAAGAGACCTACGCCCTGAAACCAATGAACTGTCCTGGACACTGGTAAATATAAAAAAATACATTTACTAACATTTTTAAAAACTTTTTTTAATTAATTTATGTATATTTATATAACATGTGCCATTATCCTTTTAGACGCAGGAAGCGCACCCCTGCGCCGCATTATACATGCCCTGTACACAGGGAGCTCACTCGTGCGCTGCAAAGCTTCTATTGTTTAAAGAGCCCCACATTTGACAGAAGTCAAGTATTTTTGATGCGTAGAAAAGGTTAATATAAAGGTATGAAGAAATGAGATCTCTGAGGCGAATGTATGGTAAAACCATGTACGATTGTGTGAAAAATGTTCAGATTCGTAAAGAATGCAAGGCTGATGTAAGCGTAATGAATAAGATTAAGAAAGGGACGCTTAGACGGTTTGGGCATGTAGAACGAATGAACGAAGAAAGTAGTATAAGGAGGAATATATTACGTGAATCTGAATGGAAGAAGAAGCCAGGGACGTCCGAGGAAGACATGGGACGATCAAGTAAATCAAATACTTGAGTTGGGCCATGTCAAAAGTCGGAATAATAGATGAGAATGTATGAGACGATGTTTGAATGTGAATGAAGCAAGAAGTGTTATGCTAAGATCGAGTTGTTTGGCGGTCCGTCCTCTCTGCCTACCCCTGCGGAAATTTCTTGATGGTTAGTTAAAGGTGTGAAGAGTGTAAATACAACAACAATAACAAAGAAACAAAAATATAAGTTTAACCAATATAAAGAAACAATTAAAAAGTCTAAAGTATAAAAAAGTATAAAGTATAAAAAGGACAAAGTATAAAACCATGTAGAGCATAAAATTGAACAATATGTAAATATTTATAAATCTGACGAGTTGTTGTGATAATTTCCAGTATCATGTTCGAGTGGAGGGTGCGTTCGTGGCGTGAGCTGCCCCTACGGCTGGCCGACTGGGGCGTGCTGCACCGCAACGAGCTTTCGGGCGCGCTCACCGGCCTGACACGAGTCCGACGCTTCCAACAGGACGACGCACACATCTTTTGCGCGCAATCACACATCAAGCAGGAGATGGTACGCTCATATAAACATACACATCATCGGTGCTACAATGCTTGAACTCCGCCTTGTCTCCTACTGTTTCCCTCTAGTTCCTTATGCCCAAGGCTGCAGTGTTGGCCTTCGCTCCATCCAGTCATATAAACATACACATCATCGGTGCTACGATGCTTGAACTCCTCCTTGTCTCCTACTGTTTCCCTCTAGTTCCTTATGCCCAAGGCTGCAGTGTTAGCCTTCGCTCCATCCAGTCATATAAACTTAGGCCTTCCAAGACTCCTTCGTTCATGTCGCTTTTATAGCCAATGACTTCCTCTATTAAGATTTCTATTCTTATCTATTAATAACACTGTTAGATTAAATTTAAAAAAAAATTAAATGGAGTTCTACGAATTAAACACAAAAACAATTAATACTGTTAGATTTAACTACCACCGTGGAGTAAAACGTGTCAGGCCCATAGATAATAGAAACGATGGGTCATGAACTATTATTATGTAGTATGAAAATGCGCACACAATGGGTGTTGCCAATGTAGTTCACCGATACTACGGGGAAATTGCTTGCACACAGTGATGCCCCGCCGTTGTTTCTACCTCTACCTTTGTTTCGGCACCGGTGCATAATCGGGAAACATGCTAAACGCGTGCCGAAGTTTGTACACGGTTGACATTTATCGCATGAGAAGTTCTTTAGTTCAACAGGCTGTGGAATGATTTGCCGGCCTCTGTGTTTACTCCTTCCTCTCCTCAAAAAGACCCCCCACACAGGTTCTTTAATGATGACATAGGGCCCTGAAGGAAATTATTTTCTTCAGGAACTCCTGTGTGAAACTAATTAAAAAAAAATTTTAAAATATCTGCACACCAAACGCATAAATTTCATTGCATACCCGATTTGATAGTTTGTACAGTTTGGTCGTAGCTCGACGACACTCGGTACGCTTCCATACCATATCTCACTTTATATCTATAAACTTGGAAAAAGCAGTTTCATCGCGTTACAAGAGACCCTTTTCACTGCATTAGTTTAACACGCCGATTTGTATATTAAAAACCTATCAGCAATACCAATGAGTTTGTCTCCTATAATGAAATTTCATGTTATGTATTTACAAATGTATCATATTAATTAGAGCATCCCGAGGACAGAACTTTTAGAATTTTTGGAAAATACTGAATAGTTTCGAAGATATAATGTTGAAAATGTTGGTAATCTCGCCGACCGGCTTAATATAATGACTGGGGCGGCCATAGATATCATAGGTGCGGCAGTATCCGTTACTGCTAATCAAATTGTGATGTCACAGGTATAAATTTATTTTTAAATCTCATAACTTTGCCATTTTTAAAGATATCGAAAAACTATTTTTACTGGCATTAACTCTTTAAATATATATTAATTGATAAACTAAAGTTTTTAAGACAAGATTTTTGTGCATAGCGCAAAGGGTAACAATTATTTTTATAAACAATAATTATTAGCCTGAAACACTCATCCAAATTGAAAAAACCGGAAGGTTATAAAAAAACAGTAATTATTGAATGAAACACTAGTATATATTGATTAACTTGGGGGGTTTGCGATAGGCCGACGTAGCTCAACGGTAGAGCATCTGACCGGCAATCAGAAGGGTGCAGGTTCGAGTCCTGTCGGCGACATTTATCTTTTCTCGGAAGGTTTTTTCAATTTGGATGACTCTTTAAATATAGTATAATGTCGTCAAAATAAAATAAAAAAATTAGGAGCCAACCTCGTTGACCATGAACACTCATCAGAGGCTCGATCTTCTAATAAACTGGAGATAATTTGCAAGACACCTCATTGCACCTGCTATACAATAATTGTTACAGTCCACTGCTCACCAGAGATCCCTCTTGGCCAGAACCAAAAAATTAATTTATTACAGTACCCTATATTATTGATTCAGAGATTGTATGAGACGTGCACACTACCGTTAGTAAAAACACAGCAATTACCAAATTTTGCAAAAATGAGTTGAATGTGGGAAGTTAAGTATTGAATTTCTTATGTTTTACATAATGCATAATTTAATATTACTCGTTTTTTGCATTAAAAAAAGATGATATTGTTTTTGATGTTATCGCAATTTCATCGCTGTTAGTAAGTAAAAGCGCAATATTTCTGTTTCTGTAAGTAAAAACACAGTTCCTACGTTGAAGTTTCTGCGTTTATACTTATATTTACGAACATGCTGTGTTTTTATCTACCATATTGAAATACATTCTCCCATCGCATTGTCTTTCGCTCTATGTCGGCATCCCTTAACCTAAATTTTTGACGTTTGAGTGGAGTTTGTTCATTCATTTTTCATGTTTCTAAAAGCTGTTTTATTAATAAAATAAAGATGCTAAATATCTTGCTAAACTTGTAAACGCAGTTAAATATTATAATGCTGTTTTACTTACCACAATTACTTGATAAACATTGGTAAGTAAATACAGAAAACAAACTTTATTGTAATAATAATTTAGAATAAGTGTTTTGGCAAGAAAATCAGTGCATTAGGCCAATTATAAATGTGCTAAAAGATTAAACAAAGCTCGACCCTTCATTCTGGAGAATGACTCCCATGGTAATTACTGTGTTTTTACTTACTATGGCAACGTAGCTTCCATAAGCACTAGATTAACAAATCCCTTCCCACAGCCCCCTCCTTAACCCGCCTCACAAAGTTGCACAACTGGGTGGCTATATAGTTCCTCTGTACAGAAAGGGGTGCTCTTGTGAGGTCACATTAAAAAAAATAGATGGTGTTTAATTCTTTATATTGTTTTTAATTTCAGGTTGGTGCATTGGAATTCTTGAAGGACGTATACAAAGTATTTGGTTTCACCTTTAGCCTCTGCTTGTCCACCCGTCCAGACAAATTCCTCGGAGAACCTGAAGTCTGGAATGAAGCTGAGAAGGTGATTTACTTTTACTGGTTATTTTATATTTTTTACTATCAGGAAAAATGTGTGTTCATCACTGACATCAGAATTAATAGACTTGCCTAAGTATGACTTTTATTTATTTAAATGTGTTATATTCTTTTCGTCGTGTGAACATATTGAGATGTGGGGAATAAATAGTTTTATTTACTTTATTAATTAATGTTATATTACGATCATTAATTCGTTTATTAATTTCCAATTGTTTTTAATCTGAGACCCTTTCTTTCTATATGTTGGGTTATATGGTTTCTTGTTGTCAAGCAGG
Organism: Halesus radiatus; assembly: GCA_022606495.2. Lineage (NCBI taxonomy): Eukaryota > Metazoa > Arthropoda > Insecta > Trichoptera > Limnephilidae > Halesus > Halesus radiatus. Next base: position 44,765 of record JAHDVE020009386.1, read on the forward strand.
ATGTGATTATTCACTAAGAGATGTTCCCCCTCCTTTAGCCAATTGTTCATCATTAGGGTAGATGTGTAGATTGTGGTGAAAAGTGAGTTTATTTTTGTAGTAGTGATACCGTGTTGCTGTTCCGTTTCAGAGAGTTTCCCTTTTCTTCCTTTTGCACACAGAATTCATGAGTGTTTTTGGTCTCCAGGCTTTGGCAGAGTCCCTGGACAATTTTGGCGAGCCCTGGAGCATCAAGGCGGGTGATGGAGCCTTCTACGGACCCAAGATCGACATCACACTGTGCGATGCGCTCAAGAGGACGTTGCAGTGTGCCACAATCCAGCTGGACTTCCAGCTGCCCATCCGCTTCAACCTTACCTACGTCAAGTGAGGATAATTGCAATACTTCTCCCTTTTCTCTCCCGAATAGGGAATCATCATCATAAGGAAATCAATATATGTATATAATTTCAAAATATCCTAAAGGATTGCCATGACACAGGGAAATTGCCAGCATGGCGGGCGAAAAATACACTTCCATGTCAATTCGACAAACTTTTAAAAAGGAATATAAAGTCTTCAAGAGTATGAAAGAAATTAGCCTCCAAACCTAATCTGGCCTTAATGAACAAAAACAAAAATATAAATCTTTCATGACTTTACCTATATCACTTTACAAAAGTGTGCTGATTTATCACTGTGCCGAATTGTCCGGTTACCAAAAATGTCCAACAATCTTAAGGGGAAAGGCTCAAATAAGTATGCTAACGTAAGCAATACAACACATAATTTATCTGCAAATTCTTAACGGAAAGTTACGAAAGTGTCTAAGATTTTCACTGAGGTAAATTCTTAAACTGTAATCTTTTACATTATATATGAAATATCTACTGCAATTTTAAGTAAAACGCTCGACAGAGCCTTCGCCGTTATGTTAACTGCACCCATTACAAACATGTTTAATTAAAATCCTTTCACAATCTCACAGTAAATAAGACCAAAAACCGAGATCATTTATTAAAAATAATTCAGTAAATCTACATTTTAAGTGTAATTCACTCAAAGTTTCCGAATTTTTTGAGTCAGTTCTGTCATAGAGAAATTGTATGGGAAACGTCAGCTGCCGCGCGATCTATATAAAACAAAAGATTTCACCGGAACAAATCAGTTGAAAGAAAACCATCGAAGCGAACGGACGTCCATTTGAAATTCAATATTTTTTTCAATTTTATGTAGTATATCTGGGGGAGAGAAGTGACAAACTGCAACCCAACTTACGGAATGTGGGAATTGCGTATTTTCGATATTTTTTTTTTGTAATCACATTTCTTTGCAACATTCTTCAAGATGGGCCAAAAAATGTTTAATTTTTTATTTTTTATTTATAATATTAATTATATACAGTGGGAACTTATACCCGCTAAGCCACTGCAAGTAGCTTGTCAGCAGGAGTTTATTTCAACAATATAATATAATACAACAATAAATTACAATCATCATACAAATGTAGGGCAAAATTATTATATTTAGGTGCATGCATCTTGTGCTGTACATAAGTTGAAAAAAAAAAAAAAGAGAAAAAATAATGGTAAAAGCATTACAGTTTTGTTATTGAGATACTAGAGTCCAATTTTATAACACCGATTTAAATAATATTATAAAAATGTCAATATCATAAAAAATATCAAAATTATAAAAGTACCAATATTATAAAAGTATCAATATTATAAAAATATCAATATTATAAAAACATCAATACTTTTAAAAATATCAACATTATAAAAACATTAATATTACAAAAATATAACTATTACGTAAATATCAGAAATATCAAAGCATCTGTAAGTATTAAATAGATTAAGAAATAAAAAATTAAAAAATATATACGTAAAACAGCAGTACAGGTTGGTTACGCCACAATATAAATAAATATAATAAATTAGACGAATGACCACAAAGAAAAAAATTGCCTTATTTAGAACAGATGTTTGTTGGACGCTATTGGGTTCCCGGAGACCAATTTGGTTTTAAATTATGGCATAATAATTCACTTTGATCTTTGCCAAAAAAATTAGTCCTTCGCGATCAAAATTGACAAAAACACTAAAAAATAGCGAAAAATAACAACACCGATTTTTTTTCCGTTATTTAGAACAACTGTATCTCGGACGATATTATGTCCTCGGAGACCGATTTGGTTTCAAATTGTAGCATGTTTAGTCTACTTTACTTTTGTGGAAGGGGGATGGACAAGGGAAAGATAGGGGAGTTTTGTGGAAATACTCCCTGTTATAGGTATTCACCAAATGTTGATTAACCTTTGCCGAAATATTACTCCTTCGCTGTCAAAATTGACGAAAACTACTCAGAGACCGATTTGGTTTCAAATTGTAGCATGTTTAGTCTGCTTTAAAAAAGTGTTGACTAATCTTTGCCGAAAAATTACTCCTTCGCTGTCAAAATTGACCAAAACTCTTAAAAAAACAGCGAAGAATGACAACTTACGAAGAATTTGCATAATTTAGAACAGCTGTATCTCGGACACTATTAAGTCCTTAGAAACCGATTTGTTTTCAAATTGTAGCATATTTAGTCTACTTTACTTTTGGGGAAGGGGGACGGACAAGGGGAAGATAGGGGAGTTTTGTGAAACTACTCCCTGTTATAGGTATTCACCTGCAAAATTTCAGTTGTCTTATTGCCTTCATTGACTGGACTACTAGTGAATTGTATTCAAGCTTATTGGGTGCATCTGGATTGGGTTGTAAATCATTGTTATCTACATATGTTTTATTTTTACTGCTGTTTAGTATACAATAGTGAAAGGCATTTGTAAATCTCAATAATTATCGAAAGATAAATAATTCTTATTCTCGTTTAATAAACGGGAACTAATTCACATCCGCCATCTTGGTTCCTAGGTCAAATGTAATAGTCGGATTCCTTAACCATTAATAAAAACCAAAGCCATTGATAGAACGGCCATATAAAAAAGCGTCTAATTCATTTCAACCATCTTGAATCTCCAAGTGGACAATCGAAAATCGGATTCCTTGACTCAAAAACTATGAAAATAATTCCCTATGTCAAAAAACTGTACTTACAAGTATTTCCGAGCAGTTGGTCCACGTTACCCAATCCTGTAACATTTACGAAGCAAAAATAAAAGATTGTGTTGTGAAGAAATAAATACATAAATAGTAACAAAAAAAATTTTTGTACAAGGTAGGTACTTTATATGGGTGCTGTCAATTATTAATATATTATCTACAAATTAAAAAAAAAACATATTCTCATCAGTTACCCTATCCTATACCAACAGATTGACTTACTTTGTTTTGCAGTAGACGGAAAAAAAATCCTCCTTTTTCCGACTGCTAAGTTAAGTCTGTCAAGCTTCTATTAATTTATTTTTATGCAGCAAATAAACAAAAAAAAATATAGAGCAAATGTTTTTTGTTTCGTATTGCATCAATATGCCGAACATTTTTTTCCAATTCGCTGTGGTCTACATTGTACCCATTTCCCCAAAGCAAGTGGCGATCCTGCAGCCGGCCCGCGGTAGTGCATGGTTTTGAGTTAGCTGCCTAAAATTCCCGACGATGGTGAATACACGGTCTTATACTGGACCCTTAATTTCATTTTTTAAATATATTTGTATTGCATGAATGCATGTGTTCATCAGATCTTCTCGTAGTTCATAATTCATAATGCAATGGAACTATATTGTATCCAAAACAGTAGCAGAAAAGTGGTCAAATTTATTGCGTCGAACTTAAGTATTAAATACATTGAATCGAAAAAATCTCTATTTACATAAATTGATCAAGCAGTCATTTATCAGAGGGCTGTTTGCACAGTCAAATTATCAGTTTAACAGTTTAAATCGTGAAATTCACCACAAATAACCAGTTACAAAATTAGAAATAACAGTCACATCAGTTTACAAAGGTGGTTGTTTTTGGCATACAACAAGTGAACATTATTACGAGAAAATATTCATTTTATCCCAGATGCGACTGAAATCTTTTTATTTTCTGTCGTTTTTTCCGTTTTAATGTTTCATTTAGGTTATTTTAATATTATTTTCTACAATGATTAAATTACCAGAAAACATAGAAAAACTATTTTCTTACTACATCATCAATCTCTATCTTATTTACTCTTGTAATGCATATTTCAATGAATATTTTCCAATTCCAGCGAGAACGGCGAGCGCGTGCGTCCTGTCATGATCCACCGCGCCATCCTGGGCTCCGTGGAGCGCATGATGGCCGTACTGACGGAGCAGTATGCCGGCAAGTGGCCCTTCTGGCTCTCCCCACGCCAGGCTTGCGTCATTCCCGTGCTGTCCTCCTGCGACCAGTACGCCCTCGAGGTAATATATATTCATTTCACATATGATATTATCATTGAAGGAGATGGTCTGCATCACCCCCGTAAGCGCTGAAACCATAGGTCCGTTGTGCTATCTCCTGTCTTTATCTTATTCTACAGTCCCTTTAATGAAGTTCACCAGGGTTGTAATTGGGTATTTGGCTATGTCTCCTCAGTTCCACAACGTGTCTTCCCAGATATCTGAGCCTTCTTACCATCTATGCGGGACACTGGTACCATGGGTGAATTGGAGTTTCTGACGTAGTTTGATAAGTATGTTGACTACTTGTTTTTTTTTAAGGTGAAAGATAAACTGATTGAATCAGGATTCATGGCCGAGGCGGACACGGATGCCGGAGACACCCTGAACAAGAAGGTGCGCAATGCGCAACTCTCCTACGTCAACTTCATCCTCGGTAAGTCGGACTATTTATTAATGTGCCTGCTGCTGCTTGTTAATATAGTCCGTCATGAAAGCCATAATGGGAAAAAAACGATAGATTCACATTTATAACATGACTTCTCTTTAAATTTTATAACTAACTAACCATCACGCCGTTTCTTCGCAGGGGTAGGCAGAGAGGACGGACCGCCAAACAACTCGATCTTGGCATCTTCTTGCTTCATTCACTTTCATACGTCTCTTTTTATTTAAAAGTAAAATTTTATATTTAAAGTACATAATTAAAAGTACTCAAATAATGCAAAAAATACTATTCCATTCAATTATCTCGCTTACTACAGTCCGACATTTAAAAGTAAATTGAGGGCACTGCGATCGTCTAAAAAGTTTTAAATAGCAACACAAAGATGGTTCATAGAAAAATCAAAGCATGTTTAAAAAAACACTGGTTCAAATGCATATGTTTTACTTTAACCGAACGGTGTTCAGAAATTACTGGTACTTTCCAAAACGAGATGATTCTACATCACATTTTAAGATATTTTTATATTTAAACTTTTTTTTTTATCATTTAACTTTTTGTAAGGAAGATAATTACATGGAAAGGTGATTAATATTTGTATTTCTGAAATTTTATGCATCGAAATAACCGTCTATAAGATGTTAGATAAATACAAAATAGAATCAAATTCACAGATTAAAATTAAGATTATCAAAAACTTAAAATAAATGAATTATGATTTTTTTTTATTACTATCTTATTTAGCCTTTTCTACACGTCAAAAATATTTTTTTCAGATATTTATTATACATAATTAAGAACATTGTTTACATGGTAATAATAATGTGTATTTAAGTACTAAAAATGTTTTTTAAATTTATTTAAATAATCCTTTTTTTAAATTTAATACCCTCCTAATTGAGAAGTTCTCTTGTTTAGAGAGGGAGTACTAATATTTATTGTTACACATTGAAACAAACTGTCAAATGCGAAAATGTGAAAACATTTGAATGTGAAGAACACATTTCTATGACAAAGTCATTATCTTCATGTTGTTTTTTTGTTGTTCCAATATATATATATATACATTTAAATGCCAAGTTATAATTCAAATATTAATGTACCTTACAATATGATGTAGAATCATCTCCTTCCGGAAATCTACACCTATTTCTGAATACTGTATACAAAATGTAAAAAATAAGCACTTGGACCATGGTGCTTTTTAAAAGTTACACCCCTTTACCTTTGAACCATCTTGGTGTTGCGCCGTTTAAACAATTGTTGCGCCCTCCACTTTTTACTATTAGGAATATGTTAGGTTACAATACATCCTCTAATAATGTCTTATTTACAGTGGTGGGTGAGAAAGAGAAGGCGGCCGGCACCGTGAACGTGCGCACGCGAGACAACATTGTTCACGGGGAGATGACCCTGCAGCAGCTGCTGGACCACTTCACCAACCTGGCCAAGACGCGCTCCCTGGCCGAAGACACCCTGGCATGATCAGTGATCTCATCACCATCCCTCCAGACTGTCGATAGAAACAAAGGAGATGGGCCATGAACCATTATTAGTACATACTCCTGCAAATCACAACTATGCACAGCGGCGCCCCACCTACACACCGAATGCATAACTTTCATTAGTTCCGCCGCTTTGATAGTCCGTGCAGTTTGGCCGTAGCTCGGTGAAAATCGGCTCGCTTCCATGCCATATCTCCCTTTGTTTCTATTATCTATGACCGAGACACTAATTTATTTATTTACATTCTGATAATAAACCATTATTCACCTTTAAATTTAAGATAATTTTTATTTATCCCCAAATAATGTTGCAAAAGTTATGGGGCTGACAGTTGCGCTGCACCCTCCCCCCTCACCCTTATAAGCAACACGTGTATCAAAAAGAAAGGTTACAACGAAGCTCTCAGCGTTCTTTTTTCTGTTTTTGGCTTTTTTCACACCTATTCCAGTAACACTTTTTTTATCACCAAATTTGTAATGTTGCCGAGGATTCATTCTTTTAAGCTTTTTATTTAATTTTTTACACCGTTTTTGGTCCTAGTAATTTATATGAAATAAATTACACCTGTTGAACCATATCTTGCTTGCATTACCGCAAATGCGACGTGAAACAAATTGATCACGAGAGAAAAAAGCACTCATGCTGTATTGTTGCTGAAGTGGTGTTGCAATCATTCCGTGGATCATTTTCTCCGAGGAACATACTCGGAGAAAATGATGGCAAATCAATCGGCATGCAAATATAATTTTTTGAAAAAATGTCACATTTGTGGTATTGCATACTAACGGCCGTTTTCTCCAACTTTTCGAATGATCAACTGAGCTGCCGATCAGCCAAGTGTTTTGTTAAGTATTAGCGCTATTTGACTTTCTCCAAACATTTTTCATCTTTGAACTTCCTAAATTGTCTATGAAGTACTCGCCCACTTCTATGGAAAATATAATTGTACCCCCACACGTTCATAGTCAATAAAATGACATCAAAGTAAACACTTTCAATGTTAAATTAACATAGACGAGTTAATTTTCTATTTATTATGAACACATATTATTTGTCTTAAATATTGTAATACAAACACCATCATTTTATATTTAAAAACGCATTTGTTAAAAATAAAGTGTTACCTTGACTATTACCGATGCCGCGAAAACGGAAGTAAACATTGTTGACGTTTGTCTTCTGTGCGTTCTTTCAATTTTCAATCAGTCTTAACACGAAATCGACATGAAACATATAAGAAACATGTTTTTGACATTCTAAAACGGTTAAAAAATTCTTTTTCATTTAACATTTCGACGTAATCGACATCTACATCCTGTCGCCGCCTGTGTAGCCCGATATTACCGTCAATTACTTCCGCCCATTCCACTATTTGAATTATGTCAATAATATCTCCATCGTCACTGTCTTCATATACTCTGTCCATACCCGCTATTGGTATTACATTAAAAATATCTTCATTTTCGCTCTCCATGTTCAAAACTGTCAATACAATAGGTACAGAAAATAGTTCGCGAAACGAATGACGTTTGAGACCATAGATATCTATGACATTTGACGTTTACGCTGTCATTTGATACTCTGTTGACACTTTTTATAACTAGTCTTTCACTGAGGAGAACTCTAATCCACAGAATTCGATAACTTAAGATGATCCTACGTTTGACTGAGATTTCGTTGGGAAATGCGAATTTGTGCATTTGAACAGTGCTGAGGGAAAATTCCGGCTCAGCCGTTGCTCAGTAAGGTTGGGAAGAACGGCCGTAAATGACAATATTTTACTTAATAAGGCCGCTCCCCGACGGTCCAATAAGGAACTGACAAACTAATGCAAGATATTGAGAGCCTGCCGTTTCACATACATATTTATATCATATACTTACAGTATACAGCAAGTGGTACAGGGTTTTAGTAGCTTCTCAATATTAACGTGTCACCATCGTTTACTTAAAATTCGCTTACAAAATATTCTTATGAATTTATTAATTAGACGCATTAATAATATCAATTGATTCACTGGACATTTTTCGATTTTGACAGATCAGATAACGTTCAACTCCAGTGGCGGTTCGTGACTTTTTAGTATGCAGAAGTACAAAGATTGAAAAATTTGGCATTATTGATGTTGTTGCAGCCGAAAATGATTATTAAAAAAAATTTTAAAGCGATTTTTTGTACGAATATCTTTCAGCAATCCGGTGCTGTGCACCGCCAAACTGTGAATTTCAAAATAAAAAATTGAGTTATTGAAAAAAAAAAATGATTTTCAGCTACAACATCAATAATTCGGTTTTTTTCAATCTTAGCATTCTAGCATGAGAGCCGCCCCTGTTCTGCGGTAAATGCGTTAACAGAAATCTGCAATACCGACAGTTTATTAACTACAAATCACTGCAGACGCGTGAGCGAGACATCATGAAACATTTCCTGCATTTTTGCTCCACCTGGTTTATCTCGATTCCTTACCGGAGTGTCAGCGTGCGGCCTTAAACTGCATTTTTACTCTATTTGAATGTAGATATTCATAACTGCTAGCATTTTTCACTTTTATTATGTGTTTTTTTTTTTACCCAATTTAAAATGTTGCCAAACAGTAATTCTTTTCCGCTTTTTTTGCATTTTTATATTGTTAAGAGTAATTTGTAATGAAATTACCCTAGTGGAACCATAGGGATTATTAAAGCATTTTTGCTCTGTTTAAATTTAATTATAAAAGCTGGGGTGTTATAGAGATAAGAATACTAGTATATATTTTTCTGTAAGATGGCTGGTTCTGGCTAAATACTATGTTTTCTCTTTTTATAATTTGAACGAATGTCAGTATTTCTAATCTATAAATACAAACGCTTCGAAAGCATACTATTTGAAATGGATGTTGTCAATAAAACTTTTCCAAATATTGCATAATATTTTTATTTATTTTAAAATATGAGATACCTATGTAATTAATATGTAATTTCAAAAATATCTACAGCCTTTTGGCAAGGCCTCCCCAATTGGGGTACGTTGTGAGATTGAAGGGAATGGGGGATGGAAGGAGATGGAGAAGGGAAGGAGATGGGGAAGGTCGGGAAGTACCTGGCTATTCAGATTTGGTCACCAAATATGGTTAAGACATCTGAATGGTGGTTTTACACCAAGGCGATATTTGCCACTCTGAACTTGAACCACTTGAACAGATAACAAATTTCACTGGTCTGTCTGGAGCCTGGGAGTATGCATTAGTTTGTATCAAGATGCTTTAAATTTACCGTCTGCGGCAGCGACTCGGTGCCGTTGGACACTTGAGAGTAATATGTTTGTGTGAGTCAGTCCTGCGCTCTGAGACCTTGTCTGCCTGCCTTATCCACTCCCTGCCAACCTCCATAACTTGTGAAGCATCTCTTGTGCGCTGAAAGTGTGTGTTGTTGCTTCTTTTGTGAGATGCAAACACTGCACAAATACCGTTCACGACCACGGCGTAAATTATAAAAATGATCAATGGCACGGCTTGCCGTTTTATTGCCGAAATTTTTAAAAGCCCACATACATGTATAATAATATAAATAACAAATATAACTTTATTTCTTCAATGCCAACAATGTAAACTAATAAATAATAATGTTACATTTACGTCCAGCAAACAATATCAAATTATGACTCTTCCGTAAGTTCCTCCTGAGTAATCTGGCGTACCCGCATGTCGAAGTTGACCAGCAAGGAGTTGAAGTCTTTGAAGCCAGACAGGTCCTGGGCCTCCTCCAGCCCGAGCCATTTGAAGTCCGTGTGTTCGTCTGATAGTTTTATTTCCGCCGTAGCGTTCTTCAGTCTGGCCAGCCAGTACACCACCTCCTTAGGCTTACCCTTCACCTTAATAATAATAATCATATTTGGATCATTTATGTAGCATTGTTTTTTGTGAAGAATCAAGGGCACTTTTTCACTGCATATTACTACGACTTATAAATAATAAGTTACGGCTCTCATGACCAGGATTCCAAGGATATATATCACTGATATACAGGGTATTAAGAGACGTATCTGACTTACTTTAAGTGATTCCGTGACCTAATTTGGGCCAACGTGTTAATCCACCTAAAAACAGTATGTGTTGGACAGTCAGGGTCAATTGACCGACTAACCGATTAATGTCGGTTTTTCATGCACGCATCAAAGGATCTTGGTGCCAACAGCGTTCACACTTGGATTTGTGTTCAGTTCCGATGAATAGCGAGCATCCACCATCTTTTACGAAAAATTTTTTGGTCAATCTTCTTTGGTGTACATTAAGGTAATATGTGAAATTTGCTGTTCAAATAAATTGCCCCAGCTGTGATAGTTTCCACATCCATCTTAATCAAATGGCCAATGTAGAATTGGCCCAGCGCATTGGCTAAACATTGGCCCAACGTGTAAACAGCGTGTCCTATTTTTGGCCCAGCATTGGCCCGACACGTTGGCCCAGTGTGTACTGGCAGCTTAACAATGCGCATTGGATAATATTGCATAATATTTTAACCATAAAAATTATTATAATTGATATTGTTATTGTGATATAGAAACATTTATTACAATACCTTGTAGTGGAGGCTCTCTCGGATATCTTTGTAGACCTCTAGGTCTTTCTCCACCAGACCAGACTCTTCCTGGGTCTCCCGCAGCGCAGTCACCCAATCTGTCTCATTGGGGTCTACATGACCTGGAAAGTAATAAGTGTGGGGTTCAATAAACTAGATCTGACATACGCACCGCACTGCACCGAATTCACCAAATTCAACAAGCAATGTGTGTAATGTACTCATATGTGTAATTCACTGGCTTGGCGACAGCTGACTGGCCATTACCTCAATGTGAGCGAAGTTGGGGAAATTTCTAAGATCGCTGACGCAACTGCAGAGTTCAACAGAGGACAACTTCACCAGCTGCGGTAGAGGGGACAGCGCTTTCACAGTATAAAAGGCTATCTATCAGTCCATAATATTTGGCCAATAAATGCACTCTGCATCAATCAACGTGTTGTCATTTTTCTACGCATTGGAAACGCTGATGCGGAAGCTAGACGGCTGTCAACGTCAACATAATATACTCGGTAATTGAATGTGTTCTTCACTTTCCTGGGGAAACTTAATAGGTCGGATTTACATACTTTTTGGGAATGTTTATGCCTTGGTTTTAGCAGAATATCAATAGTATAGAGCAAAGTCGTTTGACTAGCAATATGTCAAGCGCCCAGAGCGACTTGTATATAAGTCTCCGAGAATTCTGTAAGTCTATGTAAGATAGGATAACAATATGATTGATTTATAACAGTATTAACATGCTGTAAATTGGTGTGAACAAGTTACCTTTCGGCGGAGACCAGTGAAAATCTCCATAGGAGGCTTTCATCAGTAAATACTGTATTGTATTATCAATAGTTCGAAAAACTACCAGTCCGGCTGCTTTTGTAACCATTGTTACTTGTACTTCGAACTTTGATAATTAACAATCAAAATCTTCAATCTGGAATTAAAAAAATATATTTTCCAAATTTTCTGTTTGTTTCAAACTCAATGAATACCCAGAACCGTATTCATAAATCGAATACGAAACAATGACAAAGAAAACTAAATTGGATTAGGCATAATATTTGAAAAATAATAAATGACAAGAACTGTCAAAATGATGTTGCCATATTGCATGCATGTATTTTTTTTTAGAAAATGCGATTTTTTTTTCACTACAGATACGTACAAATATATGTTTCGCTTGATAAGACACAAATTATTAGATGTGTAATATTATCTCTAGAAATAACGCAAAATGGTAGGAACTGAAACTCGCTTTAGGTATTTACAATAAGTCATTTATTTTTATAATCGTGGGGTTAGTCCTAAACTAAAGTTAATCATAGGTTGATATATCCTTTTGTAATACCTAGAAGAATGACCAAATTCACCGACATACTTAGTCTAAAATGTGCGTTTCAGGTAATTAAAATTCCCAGACGAGACCGGCCATAAAATAAATTAGCACAAAGGCTAGCGGGCCTATTATAAAGTACTACATCGTAAAATAAACCGTCCTTAATTACTATTTTAGAAAGTCGGCAATTCCTTTGAGATTTTATTGGACAGCAATAAAGACTTCACAGGAAATGAGCCGCCCTTCGGAGAGACTGCCAATAGGGTCATAAAACCGACCCTGGCGGCTAGACACACACAGTCGCACCGACAAAATTCATAATGACCGTGGGAGCAATCGCCTATCTTCGCCCTTCGGAGATTAAATCCCGGAGACCGCTCAGGCCTCTGATTATCGCCGCGTTGTACCTACTCCCGATCCGGAAGTACTTGAATACCTAGTGCGAACGCGAGGACTCTGCATACAAAGCAGCCACTGGACCCTGGACAGCCATCACTAAAGGGAAGTGTCTCTGACTCTCATGATAATTCTTCCACCCTGTCAGCCAAGTGAATCTCTAACTTAAGAAACAAATTTTTCGTACAAATAAGCCAGTGAACCTCTAATTTTAAGAATACAACCTTTTATGTAGATTTAACGAAGTAATTAGTTAATTTTAAGTACTAAGACTTTACAAGTAGATTTAAGTAATTGCCTATCTAGTTTTATTGAAATTTTGTGTCTAATTAAGATTAACTCCAGTTTTAAGACTAACCCCACGAATATCTTATACCCACGAATAATTTGACGGCCTCCATGGTCGAGGGGTAAGGCTCTTGACTACGAATCCGAAGGTCGTGGGTTCAAATCCCGGCGTGCGCAAGTAATTTTTATTTAATTAATTTGTGTTGTTTCACAATTAATTCATTTAAAAATAATATATAGTATATTTGCGCACGTTCCAGAGTGGAAGATACTCTCAGTATCGCCCTGGTGAAAGACCACCATTCAGAATTGAAACGTTGCTTGAAATGGCTTTTAGCCGTGTTTGGTGACCAGATCTGAATAGCCAGGTATTCCCAACCTTCCTCTTCCCCTTCTCCTTCCCCTCCCCAATACCTTCAGCCTCACAACATTCCCCAATTGGTAATGTCATAGTCTCACTGGCTCCAGACGGTTGGGAGCACTTGGGACTCTTGTGAGGTATTCATATAAAAAATAAAAATAAAATATCAAAATAAATGTTGTAACTACCTAAGATTGCTTTTCAGTTTCTAACCTTTTTTGCGTTATTACTAGAATTATACCCACTGCACTAACCATCGTCTTATCAAGGTACGAAATATTAAAATTACAGAGTCAAGTACTTAATTCTACATGAAGTTTTGGTTCTTAAAATTAACTATTCACTTCCCTTAGACCTACGTAAAAGTTTGTATTCTTAAAACTAGAGATTCACTTGGCTTAATTATACGGGAAAGTCTTAGTTATCCTACGTAAAAGTCTTTATCCTTAGGTGTTGATACTATGTGAAAGTATAGTATTCACTGGGTGACAGGGTGGAAGAATTATAATAAGAGTTCAGAGGCACTATCATTTACTGATGGCTATCGAGGGTCCAGTGGCTGGTCTTCGAAGGTTTGATCACCGAAGGGCGAAGATCAGTATATTCCTGGGCGGAAGCGTGGGGTCGGCACGCGGTGCAGAGCCTGGGCGGTCTCTGCAGTAGATTTCCGAAGGGCGAAGATCAGTATCTTCCTGAACGGAAGCTTGGGGTCGACGCGCGGTGCGGAGCCTGGGCGGTCTCTACGATAGATCTCCGAAGGTCGGAGATCGGACTTCCTTCCGGGGCGGAAGCGTCAAACCAACTGTCTGTCAGAGGGCCTGGGCGGCCTCTCCGAGGAGCGAAGAAAGGTACCTTCCTGGGCGGAAGCGTAAAACCAACTGCTGTCAGAACTGTCCTCTCGTCAAAAAGCCCTGTTGCCTGTAACCACCTGTAGGGATCTAGTTCTCCCCTTCGCCGTTGACTTTTTTTTTTTTCATTTCCTAGTTTCTTATTGGTCATGAAGTGACGAAACATTTAAAGTTACTGTCTCTAAATTTACAGGTTCTTTATACAAATAGAACGGCGTCGTTGCGCCTCACACTTTTCATCGCATGATGGTAGTTTTAAATAATACCTGACCGTTATTGTCAATTGCGTCGACGGAAACGTTGCAACGTTCCTTGCGATTGGCGCTAGCGTCGACCATTATCTAGTTTGGTCGCTAGATGTCGCCGGTAGGCCCGTTCTGCAACCTAAGGCTGCTCTCTGACGGTCCGGTGAGGAACGAACATTTCACTCGTTACTGCAGACACTGCACAGAAAAGTCAAGTTATCTAAAGTAAGGTAACGGTTTGCAACGCAGTCCATTATGGGACTTTTCTGCGCAGTGTCTCCAGTAGCGAGTGAAAAGTTCGTTCCTCACCGGACCGTCAGAGAGCAGCCGAAGTGTAATTATTCTGAAAGCATCCTATACCTAGGATAATTATATTCAGCATGATTCACTTATTACATAGCTTAATCTAAATGTACAATAATGTTCTTATATCTAGTTAATTAATTCTAAAGTTAATTATGAAATATTTCCTATCGTCTCATATATTTCTCAATAGAACAATAACTTTTTCCCACGGTCATTACGGATTTTTGGATGTCAGGGTCGGGTTTATGACCTCTATTGTCGGGCCACTCAAGTCCTTTTAGGTTTATTGCTGTCATCGGATGGCAGTTCCTTTTGTAAAATAATGTCGACTTTCTAAGCTAGTAGTTAAGGGTGCTTTACGATGACTCTAAGCTTTACGACGGTTTCCTTTCCGAACAAAATGCACGCAGCTATCATTTGTGCAATTTGTTCAAGGTCTGTCTAGTCTGGGAAAATTATTAGGAATTGAAATGCACATGTTTAAAAAATAAGTATGCCTGTGAATTCGGTCATTACTTATGGGTTACCAAAGGATATATCACGCTTTCAATTTTGGTTTCTTGTTAGTTTTTTTTTGTAATTATTTAAAAAACGCAAACTCAGAACCTACAACCTATTTCATATAGAATACAATATATTAATTTAGCATAAAATAGTTTAAAGGTTCATAGTTTGGGGTTCACAAATTAAAAAAAAAACAACAACCTTAAATCCATGCAACTTGAAATCTTACCAAGCTTTAAATTAATTAAAATGCGTGATTTTGCTTCTCCGGTGACTAAAATAGTTGTTCCTCTTTGTAATTAAACTAATAAAAAGTGTTTTTCATTATTTTTGTGCGCATTAAGAAATACTTGCTCATATGCATATTAAATTAAATTGTAAATAATAACAAAAATTACATGAATTATGGTAAAATCACTATTTCAATGTCGTGCTTATTTTCACCTTAAAAATATTTTTGCGTGATGGCAACAGTAAACAAAGATGTCAAACTAAGATGTCAATCCGTCAATCGTTCGATCAGCTGGAAGTGGCATATTGTAAAATAAGTATTTTCCTATAAAACTACAATAAAACGAAAAATAAGCAATAAAAGTGTACTGGTATTTTCATATTTTTATAAAAATTGTCCTAAGACATAAGCGCAACGATAAAACGCGACTGTTAATTAATAAAATTACGTTCAAGTGTAGTGACAGCGAAAGGCGTTTGCTTCGATGACATTTCGAGTCGAAATCGGAATTGTTTCAATTTTGAATAGCTGAAGTGTTGTGCAGTATTTTTTTCAGTGTTGTTGAATGTATAAATAAGAACTGTTGGTGGAATGTAGTTTAGGATGGAGGGAGCCGTCGCGCGGGGTCCGCGCGTGTACAAGATCGTGGTGTTGGGGGACGGAGGGGTGGGCAAATCCGCCGTCACGCTGCAATTCGTCAGCCACAGTTTCCTCGACTACCATGACCCCACTATTGGTAAGCCTTCAGCCCTTCCTTCCATGCATTAGGCATTTGCAATTCGGTCACAGTCAAGGACCTGCCCTTTACAATGTAAACAATGCGATCCCTCCAAAATTCTGCAATCCATGTTTTAGTTAAACATTGCGTAAATGTGGCTTGACTTCTAAAATTCGAAGCCTTGTACGTAATAAATAATAATCGTTTCTTCCCTTCCATCAATTTAATTTATTCCTGCAATTCGAATGTTTCATTCTGTCCTACTAATATATATCGATATACTAGTTTAAGACAGAAATGACTTTCAGAGTTATTACCAGCAGTAGATTTGTCACGCATATTTCCATAAATAAATCACCCCTTTTCAATACAGTCACTGAGATATTGCACAATTTTTTAAATGAAATATAACTTTTCACTGTAGATCATGGTTCAAAAAGGGAACAAGTCGGTTGTTTCTTCTTAAATTTACATTCTAGTTGT
Organism: Halesus radiatus; assembly: GCA_022606495.2. Lineage (NCBI taxonomy): Eukaryota > Metazoa > Arthropoda > Insecta > Trichoptera > Limnephilidae > Halesus > Halesus radiatus. Next base: position 61,316 of record JAHDVE020009386.1, read on the forward strand.
GTAGGTACCATCTTTATTAGAATTAAAAATATTAATTGCTTTTGTAACTGTCATTATGTTTTCCAATTGGGGCTCCATTGAAGCCAGAATCAAGCTAGCCTCTCAGAAACTGGGCATAGGTACTGTATAGGGCCCGTACACACTTTAAAAGTACATAACTGCTGACCCTGTACAAATCGCAAGTGCGTCTCACTATTGGATTTGGTAGGCACCTATGGTGTGGAGCCCCAAAAAACCTGAAAAAAACCCTTGATTCTTTACAGAAATGGGCGGTCCGTCTGATAGATTCCCTAACTAACTAACCATCACGCCGTTTCACCGCAGGGGTAGGCAGAGAGGACGGACCGCCAAACAACTCGATCTTGGCATACACTTCTTGCTTCATTCACTTTCATACAACGTCTCATACATTCTCTTCTGTTATTCCGACTTCTGACATGGCCCGACTCAAGTATTTGGTTCACTTGATCGTGCCACGTCTTCCTTGGGCGTCCCCGGCTTCTTCTTCCATTCACATTCGCGTCATATATTCTCCTTACACTCCTTTCTTCGTTCATTCACTCTACATGCCCAAACCATCTAAGCGTCCCTCTCTTAATCTTGCTCACTACACTTACATCAGCCTTGCATTCTTTACGAATCTCAACATTTTTCACACGATCATATATGGTTTTACCACACATTCGTCTCAGAGATCTCATTTCTACAACATTCAGTCTACTTTCATCCTTCCTCTGCCAGTTCCATGCCTCACTGCCATACATCAGAGTTGGTATCAGCACTCCATTGTGGACTGCTAGCACTTCTTTGGACAACTTTTTGTTTGCACCAACCGCATTCAGTCCTCCGTTAATGGAGTTTCCTGCATTCACCCTTCTTTCAATATCCCTATCAGTCTTTCCATCTCTCATAAACATACTTTCCAAATACACAAACTCGTCTACCTGCTCCAAGTATTCATCATTCACAACTATATTGCATACTGTTTTCGCACTCTCTCTTTCAAACACCATGACTTTGGACTTATTTACATTCATCATTAGCTCATTCATCATACATACTTCGTTCATCCTAGATACGAGGGACTGTAGATCTTCTATACTATTAGCAATCAGCACCGCATCATCAGCATACAACAAGCAACATACTTGCAGACTACTCATTTTTGCGCCCAAGCCCACCTCTTTCAATTCTTGTATACAATTATCCATGTTTAGATTGAATAACCACGGTGACATTACGCAGCCTTGCTTAACACCTTTTGTGATGTCAAACCACCCTGTAAAATCACCGTTTGCCCTAACACATGCAACGCTTCCCTCGTACAGAGATGCGATTGCCTGTATAAGATTTGTATTCACTCCATACTTGGACAACACCTTCCATAACTTTTTTCTGTCAACTCGGTCGTATGCTTTTCTATCTTAACAAACGGATTGCAATCTTTCGAGCACAGGTGTCAGGTGGGAATGCTGTCCTTGTTCTACCGGTAATTTAATGGAAGATGCTTTGAGGACCTAGCGTCATTGGTGCCTTCGGCACCGGTGTGTAGTTGGGAAACACGCCCAACATTTGTACACAGTTGACATTTGTTACATGAGAATGGATCGTTTCTATGACTCGTTCTTGAGTTCAACAGCCCGGCCGGCTGTGGAACGATTTGCCAGCCTCTATGTTTCCTCCCTCCCACAACATGGATCTCTTAAAGACTGTCTACTCCTTCCTCTCTTCAAAAATACACTCCACATAGCATCCTCAAAGATGACGTAGGCTTTTAGGCAAATTATTTTCCTTAGAGCCTCCTGTGTGGATAATTAAAAAAAAAACTCCATTTAAAAACTTTTGCATTTTTTTACACTTGAGCACACTGTTAGTACGAATAAATTTTTAAATAAAATTTTGATTAAAATTCATAAAAATAAGAAAATAATGTTAACCGCCCTACCCATACGAACGTATGTGACACGGCCGCTATGTTATCGTCCGAATGCCACAATCTCAGTATACATATCTCAGTATCGCCCCGGTGAAAGACTATCATTCAGAATTGAAACATTGCTTGAAATGGCTTTTAGCCGTGTTTGGTGACCAGATCTGAATAGCCAGGTATTTCCCCACCTTCCTCTTCCCCTTCTTCTACCCCTCCCCAATACCTTCAGCCTCACGACATTCCCTAATTGGGGATGTCATAGTCTCACTGGCTCCAGACGGTCGGGAGCAGTTGGGACTCTTGTGCGGTATTCCGTAAAAAAGCCGTATCCCGTACGTTCAGGTACAGAAGAAGCTGTACCCGAAACCCACAAAACATTTGCATACGTCAAGTTTGTTACTGCGTCATCTCATTTAGTATTTCGAGGTCAGCCAAAGCTAACGGATGTGTTGGGGTATTTTCATCTCTCCCATACAAGTTACGTCACTAGTCACACATATTGTTATTTCTAAATCTAATGAAAAAGAACCAATGTTTTTTTACCTACTTTTTGAATAATAACCCAAAGGACGGGCGGTTAACAATGGGGTTCCATTATCAAAATATTACCAAAACTTTAAATCGTTAGTATCTCATTATCCCTTATTTAAACTTTTTGCTGTCTTGAAATGATGCATTGATGTGTATATGGCAATAAAAGTAAATGGGTTGGCATAATAATAACAGTTTCATTTGTATTTGTTACCTCAAATGTCCTAAATTCTTTATTTATTACCATTCTGAACCTAACCACCAACTCTCACTTTTCAGAGGACTCGTACCAACAGCAGGCAGTAATAGATGGAGAGCCGGCACACCTGGATATCCTGGACACCGCTGGACAGGTATGTCAAACTATAAAATTCCAACCAAAGCCAACACTTCATCCATTTGTCGAATGTGCGACTGTCGAAATCTCGAACTTAGGAAGAGGATCTGAATCATGTATTTTTTGATTGTCCAGTGGAAAATAATAATTATTTCTAATTTGAAATGGTGGAATTCCATTTTAATATGATATTTATAAAAAATTAAAAAACATTTGTTACTTTCTTCACTTGTTTACTTCAGACTGGACCGGTTTCACCTCACAACGGGCATCTTCAGGCTGGTACAATTTAAACTAAATCTATGGTACACTCGTATATAGTATTTATGTCAGGAGTGAGCCCCATTTGCTCTTTCTAATATTGCTCATTTATAACTGAGAAATTTGTTTTATTGCTGAAGGAATGGCTTTTTATCTTTGAAACTACATATTATATTTAAAACGATATATTATTTTATTTTCTTATCACTGTTATGTATCTGTCATGTTTGTAGTTGTGAGAATGAAAATATGATGTTTAGGTTGGTAGCATTGTGGCAGGCTGGTCGGCTGGGCTGTCTATCGTATAACTTGAACTTGTCTGAAGTCTGAAAATAAATGTCTTATAAAGAAATCGTCTATAATTCAATTACCCGAGTGTAGACATATTAATTGGCGACGAGGATTAACGAAAACACAAAATAAAATCGATTGTTGTGTAGTTCGGTGTAAATTACCAGTGAATTCGTCTTTAATTCGTATTTTAAAAAAAAAAACAAAAATGTCGTCCATTAACAGTTTACCAGTTCCACAATATGAATCCAATTGTGAAAGTTTTTCAATGTTTCTAGAACGTGTACAAATTTACCTAAAACTTATTAATATTGCAGAAAAAGAGAAAATTGGGTACTTGTGTACACAATTAATAAAGTGGTGCCGAAAAATATAAAATTTTTAAGGAAACAGTGTCTCCGAAAAGGATTGAGGATCTAACCTATAATGAACTTTTAACAATGCTACAAAACAAGTTTGAAGTAAAAAAATGCATTATAACACAAAGGTATAATTTCTACAACCGTCAACAACATTCAAACGAAGGAATTGGTGAATTTATTTCGGAAATTAAAAGTCTATGTCCTGCAATTTTGGGACGTTTTTTGATCAAGCCCTAAGAGATAAATTAGTGTGCAGTTTAAAAAATGAAGGGATGACAAGGAGGTTATTTTCTGAAGATGATTCATTGACTTTCAAGAAAGCGGAAAATATAGTCAAGAATATGGAAGCTGTAAATAATAGTTCAGCCCAAATTCTACACAGAGAAGAACAGTCATTGAAAGTTTTCAAAGTCAACAAATCACGTCATAATTCAAATTCATCCAAGGGTCACACTCCACGTCAACAAAGTCAAAGTTCAAGTCGGAAAAGTCATCAAGGTCAAAGAAGTTCAAGTTCGTCAGGTCGTCAGTCTTCATCTCCATTACGTCAAGAGTCTATAAAAAGGTGCGAGAGGTGTTTTTTTAGTCATCAACCAGAGTCATGTCCGTCAAGGAATTGGAAATGTTACAGATGTAATTAATGTGTATGGACATACATCAAAATTTTGTTCTAGAGCAAAAACAATGATTAGTCATGTGAAATGTGTGAATAATGTAAATGTCTTAAATATGTCTGTGCCCGAAACAGCAAACATTGATTTGTTTTTAAACGGTATAAAAATGTCTTTCATGATTGACACGAGGAGTTCATCTACATTAATAAGTTACAAAATTTATATTAAATTTTTCAAAATGTGTAAATTAAGTCAGTTCTATGGTAATTTGCTCACAGAAAATAGTAAAAATTTATGTTGTAGTGGATCTTTATGGCAAAAATGAGTGTAAAAGTTTATTCTGATTATGTCATGGATTTACCGGTGTTGGTTGTTAAAAATCTGTCGTCTGAAGCTATTCTAGGTAGGAATTGGATAAAAAGCTTGAATCCGTCTTGGGAAAATACATTTGTAAAGTCTTTAATGTCAAATATTGTTAATGATACGTCTGTAAATTCAGTATCGGTCTGTGAAAAAAAAAAAATTAACACATTCATTGCTGACACTGCGCGTCACGCGTTGACAGTAATTTGACCGGCTCGCGCGTTGCGCCGTCTGTTACTCCTACTCCTTTACTTTACTCCTTTACTATACTCCTTTAGTTCGCCATAATAAATAAAACATTACACATTCCTCTTTCTCGTTTTCTTTCTGAAAAAAAAAACAGTAAATTATGATGTCTATACAATATTATGCTCATGTAAACACTCCTTTAGTTCGCTCGACCTTTCAGTCAAATGTTCTCAGCATGGCATTAATATGTACGAATTTTAGTTAGCAATGAATGTGTTAAACATTGTCGTCAAATTGTCACATAAATACTTAAATTCTTTTTCAAAAATGAACAACGATGTACCAATCAAAGATTTCTCTGTAAATTTAAGTTTAAAAAATAATGCAACTCCAGTTTTCCACAAAGCATATGAAGTCCCGTATGCACTTCGGGCAGAAGTCTGCCAAGAGTTAGATCGTCTTGAAAGCGAAGGCATAATTTCAAAAGTTAAATATAGTAGGTGGTCTTCACCAATAGTCTGTATTCCAAAACAAAATGGAAAATTGCGTTTATGTGCAGATTTAAAATCTACAGTCAATCCACAATTGAGAATCGATCAATATTCTATTCCACCCCCGGAGGATATTTTCAATAAATTTTCAGGTTGTCAAGTATTTTGTGAATTAGACTTAACAAATGCATATTTACAGTTGTCTGTGTCAGATTCTAATAAAGAATTGCTAACAATTAATACATGTAATGGTTTATATGTATGCAATCGTCTACCTTTTGGGTTGTCGTCAGCTCCGACTACATTTCAAATGGTTATTGGTTCGGTCTTGGGTGGCATAAAAAACTGTGCTGCTTACATTGTTGATATTTGTGTAGGAGGTGAAAATGAAACGGAGTGTTCCAATACTTTGGAAAAAGTGTTGTCAAAATTAAATGATTATAACATAAAAATTAATGTGTCAAAAAGTGATTTTTTTGTATCTTCTTTTGAATTTTTAGATTTTACTTTGTATGGGCAAGGCAAAAGTCCGTCTTTATCGAAAGTTGAGAAAATTAAGTCTACTGGGTGTCCAGAAAATGTTACTCAACTAAAGTCTTATTTGTCAATGTTGAATTTTTATAGGAATTTTATTCCTGTCTCCTACTGTGCCAGAATCACTTCATAATTTATTAATAACAAAATGTAAAATGGTGTTGGTCCGATGAATGCGAACAAGCATTTGTAAATAGTAAGTCTCTTTTGTCAGATAAAACTATGTTAGTTTTATTGGATCCGTCAAAACCATTCTGTCTTACAGTCGATTCCAGTGCATACCGTGTCGGGCATGTTTTAAGTTATGTCGTAAAGAACCAACAAATTCCTATAGCTTTTGAGTCGGCAACGTTGAATTCGGCTCAATGAAATTATAGTCAATTGCACAAGGAAGCTCTTGCGATCATCTTTGGAATTAAAAAGTTTCACAAATATTTAATTGGTCGTTTAATTTCAATATATATACTGATCATGCTCCATTGTTGTCTTTATTTTCCGAAAACAAGAAAGTCCCCGTTTTGGCAGCATCACGTCTTATAAGATGGTCCATAATATTGTCTGCATACAATTATAAATTAATATATAAAAAAGGAATAAAAATTCCTCAAGCAGATGTAATGTCACGTTTACCAAGTGAACAACAATTCAATATAGAGGAATGTAATTTTATATTCATGTCAACTCCTTTAATTCCATTTTCAGAAGTTGAAAGTCATACTGAAAAAGATGAAATATTATGTAAAGTCATTAAGTTGGATCAATCGGTTGGATTGAAAAATTGTCAAGTCCAGAAATTAAAAAATATTTCAAGTTCAGAAATTTACTGTCGGTCAAAGGAAAATGTCTTTTATTTGGTGACAGAATTGTAATACCAGAATCTCTTAAATCTAAAGTCCTAACTTTATTACATTATGGTCATCCTGGTATAGTCAGATCCAAAATTCTGGCTCAAATAAGAATGTTTGGTGGTTAGGTATGAATCAAGATATTGAAGAGATTATTTCTAAATGTGAAATGTGTCGTCTGTACAAAATGCTAACAAAATGTGCATCACAATTGGCCTATAGCTGAAAGTCCATGAGAAAGAGTCCATTTGGATTTTTTGATTTAAAAGGTTCCAAATACTTATTAGTTTGTGATTCATATTCAAAGTGGGTAGATTGTTTCTATATGAAAAACACTAAATATTCAGAATTTTTATCAAAACTAAGTAAAGTCTTTTCTAGATTTGCATTTCCGAAAACTATTGTTTGTGATAATGGTCCTTCATTTTCATGTAAAGAATTTTCTATTTTTTGTAAAGATAAATCAATTAAATTGTTATTTTCTCCACCATACAATCCTGAGTCAAATGGATTAGCAGAACAATCTGTCCAAATATTCAAAAAGATATTGATTAAATTTATGTTTTCAAACAATTCAAAATTTTTATCACCAGCTCAACGTCTAATAGATTGTCTCTATAGTTATCGTTCCACTCCTTCATCTGTCACGGGTGTGTCCTCCAATGGCTAAAATATTGTCATATGAGCCACGTACACCACTATATATTATGTCAAAAGAAAATCATGTCAACAAAAGTAATAATTCACAAAATGTCAAACTGTCCAGTAAAAATACATTAAAAGAGTATAAGGAAAATGATATTGTTTTGGTCCATTTAAGACATCTGAAAGGTCCTATGAAATGGTTTCAGGGAATTATCAAGTTAAAATTAAGTCCATGGGTTTATCTAATTCAATTAATCGGAGGAGAGGTAAAAAGGGTTCATGTTAACCAAATAAAAAAATGTTGTCTCAAGTCAAAATCTAGTTATGAGAATCCAGATGAATGGTACGACTTGGGAAGTCAAGAAAATAATGCTATTGAACCTTTACCCAGCACTAGTGGAAATAATGATGTCACAACTAGGTCTGGCAGAGTTGTGAAACCCCCTGTAAGATTTAGTCATGGTGATTACCTTTAAGTTCTTTTGTTATTGTCTTTACCAAAAATCTAAAAAAAATGGAAGGAGGAAAGGATGTTATGCATCTGTCATGTTGGTAGTTGTTAGAACGAAAATACGATGTTCAGGTTGGTAGCATTGTGGCGGGCTGGTCGGCTGGGCTGTCTATCGTATAACTTGAACTTGTCTGAAGTCTGAAAATAAACGTCTTATAAAGAAATCGTCTATAATTCAATTACCCGATTGTAGACATATTAATCACATGTTTAGAAGAATCCTTTGGTTTAAACTGTGGCGTTAAGAATTGGCTGACATTGTATTTAACCAATCGTTTACAAGCAGTGAAGATTGGGCAAAACCAATCAAAATATGCAACCCTTTCATCTGAATTACCCCAGGGGTCCGTTCTGGGCCCACTGCTCTTCATCCTTTTCACAAATGATGTAGCTAAAATAATCGAATTGTTTGGTCTTCAATCCCACTGCTATGCTGACAACCAGCAAGTTTATTTTTACTGCTTACAAGAAGAAATAGACAGACTGAAAACTCCCATAGCTGAGTGTCTAGAAGCAATTACTTGCTGGATGACCTCAAACAGATTGAAGCTGAATCCGTCAAAGACTGAGTTTCTTTGGACCGCCACAAGCAGACGTCAGCATATCATTGATAACTCCCTAATAAATATTTCAGGGAGTGACATTACTCCGAAGACGTGTGTTAAATTACTCGATGTCAATCTGAATGCGAACTTCTCCCTTAAAAGTCAAGTAAACAGAACTGTAAGTACAGGGTTCTTTCAATTGAGGCAAATTAAAGCAGTACGGAGAAACCTTCCAACAGAGGCTACTAAACTGCTTGTCAATTCGTACGTTGTGTCACGTCTAAATTACTGCAACGGAATATATGCAAGTATCCCCAAATACCAAATTAACAAATTGCAATCAGTATTCAACGCTGCAGCAAGACTTATCTAAATCACCGGCGTATCTAAATATTCTCACATTTCAGAGCATCTCAAAAATCTCCACTGGCTCAAATGTCCTGAAAGAATCCAGTTCAAGCTCTACTGGGTGGTATTTAAGTCACTTAACGGAATGGCTCCGGCTTATTTATCAGAACTGTGTATTCCTGAAAATACCAATTCACGGAAGTCCACCCTTAGGTCAGCAGTGTCATTAGCTATCGGGAGGTTGAAGGAACCAAAGCGCACACCTAATTAATACTAAGTTTGGTGATCGTGCTTTCGGAGTATCAGGACCTAAAGCCTGGAATGAACTGCCGCATTACTTAAGAATTATCAAAGACTCGACAGAATTCAGAACTAAACTTAAAACTCATCTTTTCAGACAATCGTATTCATAAATTGAAGAAATGCAGCCGTAAATTGCTTAGCTAGGCCAGCCGGTTAGTGTTTACCTAAAGTCATTAAATATAAAAAGTTTAAAAATTCACGCATCGGTGCGCAAATGCGTCCACAGCCCGCAACACTGTAAATAACTAAAAGTGTAAAAATAAATAAAAAATGTTAATATCTATTAAAAGCTTCTTACGCTTTTTAAGGTCATTTTATAAATATTTTCCAGTCCTAAAAGTTATAAATATTTCAATAAATACCAACTCCTCTTGTGCCACCAATCTTCTAATAAATGTAACATCAATAGAAAAGGCGAATAAAATAGTGTAATGGTCTTACCATCACCATTTCTCACCCTACACCCTGGAATTTTTTTTATATCCATAACTTTCATGCTGGCAAACCGAAGACTAGAGACACCTACCGACTTATAAAGCTTTTGATTGCAGTGAACTATAGTTTAGTGTTGGTTAGTTCAAAAATGCATTTCACAGAAGGCTCACTAGATGGTAGTACGGAGGGGGGAGTTTACATTATACTTGGTCATACTTGATTGGATAAGTCTGTTAGGAGGGCCAGCCAATGAGGTGGGCTTACCTCTATAAACAACGATGAGTTTTGATAGAACAAAGAAAATCTGTTATAATTTATTATCAAAAGGGTCACACGATGGATAAAGGTTCGTCAACCAATAGAATAATCATTGTGTTTAGAGGTCAAGCGGAGAATAGGGTCACGAACTGTAAAGTAAATATCGTGATTCAAGGCCAGGATATGAGGGGTCAAGAACCATTGATAACGAGAGCAAAAATAAATATAATACACAAAATCTAGATTACAAATAAAAAGACTGGAAAATAATGTTAGATGCTGAGCAGGAAAATTGTAGATGTAGGTCAATTTGTGAACAGAAAAACGAGTCATGTGAAGTCCATGCGAAAAAACGATGAATTAGGGAAAATATTTGAAAGATCGATAGTTCCAACAGATGAAAAAGGGGAGATACGAGGCTTACACAGTATGGAAATTTCGGCAAAACTAAGAGTTGATTCAGGCGGAACGAATGCATGAGAGCAATTTTCTAATTTTAAAAATCTTAGATATTCACAATGAAGTGAAACTAGAGTGTTTAAAGGTGATTTAAGGTGTTTGTTGTGAAAATTCTGGACATCGGAGAACAATAGGATATAGAAGAACGACATACCAATCGATTTCACCCTATCACCGGTTTCACCCTATCACGGGCATCCTCAGACTGGTACAATGAATACTAAATCTATGGTATATATAGCATGGATGTCGGGAGTGAGTTCCCTGCTTTTCTAATATTGTTTTTATTGTTTGAATTTTATTTGATTGCTGACGGTACTGTTTATTGTGTTTTTAAAAACTACTTTCGGGATGGTTTATTACCCTCTGGAAGACGGATTACATTGTGTTTATTTACTGAATCTATGGGGTTTTTTTAAATTATATAAAGTCATTCGTCAGCTTTTATTTGAACAGATGGTTCTTTCTAGTTTTGTTATTTCCCTTAATTTCCGTCTTGATATGATGTTATGATTGAAAGTCAAATTCGGCAAATTGGCTAATAGTTGCGATTCATATTAATATCTTTCATCTTGAAATCAGTTTAGAAGTATTATTAAACAAAACACTAGGAACGGAAAATGTTTAAATCAATTTTATTCCAAACAATGGTAATTGGCTTTAAATGATATTCGGTTTGAGAGTTTCGAGGGTTTGAAGGGTCAATGATTTTTATAATTGAGCAAGTTGGTAGATCGCGATTGTTGATCAATTGTTGGGTATATGATTTTGCATAGGATTTGAGACATGCTAGGCGGGAAGGTTCAATGAATCCCGATTTCATAATGACGTGTAGCTCCCGTCTATTGGAAGAGTTATGTGATCCGTTGGATTTCGGGTAAGTCGATTTTGTATGAAATGGAACTTTCAGCTATTGTACATTTACAAAATGTTTACTGTATATATGCACATTGATTGTAATTATGTATATCTCTATAACTAGCAACTAAAAACTACATTGCCAATTGTTAACATTCCAAACGATTTTTATTAATCAAGAGTCGTTACCATTCTGAATGAACCGAGTAAGACGTCATCCATATACATTCTGTGAATGTGGGTCAACCTAGTTCATTGTCATAAATAACTTCTCGATATGGGTCAGATTGGGTATCCAATTCGTCACACATCTCGACGGAGTTCACTGACATTAAAAGTAGACACGCATATCTCAATGGCCTGCTATATAAACTGGGTCAACATTCCAAGTCTCCTTCCTACTTGTCGAAATGTAGTACATTCTAACAAAGTTGTACTCCTGCAGCTGTCGACATTAATTGAAGAATGGCTATTGTCTTTAAAACGAGCTACCATTCATTATTTACCACGTACTTGTAGTTACGTACTTGGCTATTTCTATAGTGCCGTTTTCATGGGAAAATCACCTCAGGGGCGCTCTACATTCCTTCGAACATATTGATGAGTTCAAAAGAACGAACCAACCCAACAATGATAGAAATCTCAAAAATAAGCGAAATCATTCGTCGACGAAAAACGTTAATGAGTTATGTTTAAAGTTGATCTTATCTTCGATTTACGTTTTTCAAGGTTCAGGCCTTTCACGAATTTTGGACCTTTTGGAGTCCACCCTTTTCTCCAAACAAGACCAATTAAAAATTAAATTCAAACTGCATGAGGTGTTCAGGGCCTCATTGAATAAATCTGTCAACCAAACAAAAAACCGTATGTTTATTATTGTGTATCGTATTTTCGCTTATATGTACATTCGTATGTAGTATATCTGGATATCTGGCTCAGATTCACGACCTGAGTTGGAGATGTCAGGTCTAGGATTTTCCGGGAAAACTGGAGTATTGTGGATTATAAAAATTCGTTTTGTTTACATATATCTATTATTTGTAACTATCGATCGGACATAGATAACTGCTGACATAAGCGTAGTTACTTCTGAACTCTTGATGCGGGGGACGGATTTTCGACCCGGACTTTGCAAAAATCGCAAGTATCTAATGTTGTTTGACGAGGGGACGAAGCCGGTTTGATCTCTTTTAAATGTAGCTGATCTGGAGGACGGGAATTCGGAAGGTCTTAGATCCATGATGAAGGAAGGTGTCTCCCTGTCACGATGTAGGGGATGGTTGAAGAACAAGATCGAACTAAGATCAAGAGGTTCGTACATCTGCCTTGCCAGGCTATATTTGTGCTTGGAGGATTATCAACCGAAATCGTGGCCATCCAAGTACTTTAGGGGTTGGTCTGGAGCCGAATTGCTTGAAAACAAACCGTATTCGATCACTTATCATAACAAAAAAAGCTGTAAAAACTAAAACCAAATCATGTAATTTTCCCCTAAATTAGGAGAGGATGGAGACGGAGCCAAAACAAGTAAAACTGTATTTTTTAACCATGGAAAATTTGAAACTAATCAATGTAGAATAACACATAGTTCGATGAAGAAAGGCGATAATACTATGATCATTATATTTATGTATACCAAATTTTAAAATGTAACCACGTCGTATTAAATAGATCAGGAATATTGCAATTAATATAGCCCAGAAGCTAGGTTTTTTTTCACGATGGGTTAAAATAGAAAATTAACGTAGATTACGCACTAGCGTAGTAATAGATCTTAAACGATAAGTCTAAGATAGGCGTGGTAGGGATATAAATCTTTCAATGGTATGCGAGAGTCTGTCCACGCTGCAAAGAATTTTAGGGTTACCACAAAATGAGATCTTGTTTTTCCGATAATCTGAAACATAAAAGTACACAATGTAGATTCAAGGAAAAGCTCGGTCCGGAAATTATGTTTTTCCTCGAGCAATGTTGTCTACATTAGACACTCCTGGAAAATAGCATAGGGCTAGGCTTCACGCGCTGGCCAAGGAGTAGAAAAACCTCCAATTGAAAGGAAAACTACAAAGAGTTTTCCGATCACATTAGCTAGGAAAATTTAAGGCAGCAGTAGAGGAGTCATCTCAAGTCGGTGGCGTGAACAGAAGTCTATTGCTAAATTAAATCAACGAAAGAAGGGCGGACCATCACATACAGTCACATGAAGAGAAGGTCCATCTCAATAGCAACTGTAAAACTTTCATATCTTTACTTAAATTTTCTAATAAAACTGTGTTCATCTGAAGAGACCTGCCAGGTAAGTATGTTTTTCTGTATCTGTCTGTACATAATTAGTTAAAGAATAGGAAGTAATATTTTTTTTGTTTATACAGTGCCCTTGAGGTGATTTTTGACAAAAACGGCGCTTTACAAATCATCCAATTATTATTATTATTATATTTGAAACTACATTATATTTGAAACTACATATTAATTTGAAACTACATAATTGTAAAGCCGTTTTTTCAGCATTTCTGTTATAATGTGCAATATTAGAAAGAGCAAATGGGGCATAAATACTATATATACCATAGATTTAGTTTAAATTGTACCAGTCTGACGATGCCCGTTGTAAGTTGAAACCGGTGAATAAACAAGTGGAAGAAAGCTACAAAGGTTTTTTAATCAAAAAAATTCATGTGAAGATATTATACTAACCTGTTTTTAGATTTAACTGATATGAATAGATTTTCCTTTCCTCACGTACACACAGAACCTTTATTCATTTGTGTTTTATAATTGCCGTAAATGGATGCAGTTTAAAAATGGACCATGAACTCAAAGATCCTATAGAGCATGAAACAATTGTTAGATTCTGTAGGTCCCAAAGACTGTATCGGGCTGGATATGTTGAAAGAATACCAGATGATGACCAAGTGGGTGCCTCAGTGGAAGCGACCCAGAGGCAGATCAAGGAAGAGGCGGATAGAATGCACCAGGACGGGTAGGATTTAGGACTGTAGGTGAATGGTGAGTGGCGAGGGACCGCAGCCAGTGGAGGGCATTTGTGGAAGAGGTCAAATTCTGCCCTGGGATGCAGTGCTGTGATTAGAGTTGTTTTAAATAAACACATCGGGATAACTTGACACTGGCTAAAAAATTCCAGTGTTGTGAAAAGGTAAAAAAACCAGCAGAACATGAATCCTTAGAATAATGTGAAATTTTCCAGGTGGAGTTCACCGCCATGCGGGACCAGTACATGCGCTGCGGCGAGGGGTTCGTGATCTGCTATTCTGTGACTGATAGGCAGAGCTTCCGTGAGGCGGCGGAGTACCGGCGCCTCATCGCGCGCGTGCGCCCCCATGAAGATATCCCCCTGGTGCTGGTAGCCAACAAGAGGGACCTTCATAACCTGCGCAAGGTGAGGATTTGGGAATTTTTTTTTATAATTTTTTTTTTTTTCAAATTCTCTCATAGCATCTTCTACCTCTTATCCCATTCGAGTCTCCGACCCATCGCCTCGACAAGGTGCCTCCAGGCTTTCCTGTCCTGCGCAATTTCAGCCCAGTGCCCAGCCTTCTCTCCCACAGCCTCTGGAGTTGCTTCTCACAAATTTGCCTTAGGTAGCCCATTGGACTTCTTCTCTCTGGAAACGCACTGAGATAAATTTAGTGAATTGTTACTAAAAATTTATGAAGATAATGCTTGACAAAATCGAGTGTGAATGTACTATAAAAAAGAACAAGGTAAACCACGAATTACAGTTATAAGCGCATGACACACATGACCACAAACACTTCTATCGGTTTATATCTTAGATAGTCAATGGTTTATATATTCAACTTCTCCAGAGCATGACAAAAACAATATGTGATTTTCGATACCTCGAGGAGATCACCTCGAGCAACGAATCGAATCCAAAACAATATTTTTCATCACAATGATCGTCCAAAACAATCATTTTTCTTTCTTTTTGTTCGAAAACAATTGCATTACTTTTTTTAAAGTTTTTCTATCGTTTTATTCTATTACAAGTCAAGTGATGGTAAGGAAGGTAAGAACTTTGAATTTTTTATTTATTTATGTAGACATACACAGTACATTTTATTACAAATGATAAGGTTGGTGTATTAAATTTTACATTGTTTAATTACTTATGTATTACGTATGTCCATACAATATCTTATTAATTTCGTCTGGGGTGAGAATGCTTCCTAACTAATGAATGTATGTGTGAATAATAATAATAAAAAGAAGTGTTTGGAGAGAAGATGTGGAGAAGTGTAGAGAAATTATAAATTTTAATTGACTACGAATAAAAGTTTAAAGAAAAAATTTGTGTAGTTTTAAAGTAATTTATATTACGCTAAAAAAAAATGATAAATTTTGTTTTGTAAAGTAAAGAATCATGAAAAATGTCTGAGTCTATTATTTTTTCATTGTGGTCGTGCAAATAATTGATGTTCCAGACACTTCGGGGTCCGGTACATAGATTATAGAATAGGGTGCCGGTCATGTCGTTGTAGTAGCCGTAATGTCCAGGGCGTCGGGCTCGATCCGGGTCTCCAAATATTGTTCCTTGCAAGGGGAAGCAATCTCGATTTTTGTAAATTTTGCAAACTGCTGTGGTCGGGTATCCAGGGATGAGAAGAGGCGGAGGTCCAAGGGGAAGCGAAGTCAAAGGCATTTGTAGGTTCCAGTAGAAGAGGTAGCATTGGGTTGGGTGAAGAAGTGAGAGTGCCTTGGTTCGGACAGTGCGCTCGTATTTATACTCCCGGGCGCTAAGTCATGCAAGATGTTGCAGTGTGTCCCTAATTTGCCTGAGGTGAGGGTTTTATGAGCTTGTGATCTGCGTTGCGTAATGATCAGCAAATCGTTATATTTTACATCATATTGGCCATCTTATATTCTTCCTCTCAAACTGCCTCTCTCTATCATCTTTATTTATTTTGTTATTGTGCACACAAAAAAAAAATCAGGTCCCAGGCCCAGTTACTTAGGAATTCTTATATCTAAACATATCTTTTATTTTAATACCTTTTAATACTAAGAGGAGTCCGGTCTGTCTTCCTATGACATTTTTTTTTTATCACACACCTACAGCCTTACCAGGCGAGGGGAAATGAGGACCAGGGTTAACGTCTGGTAGGGCGTTGTCAATATTGAGCGGAGGGGTATCTGTTGACCATTTCACATTAGCGTTTTGGTTTAGTCATAACATTTAAGGAGCTGGTGGTGAGAGGAGCGCGGGAATTTTCACACGACCCGTCCTGTATAATTGGTGAGTGCTATGCTGCATTAGTGTTGTTCGCTTCTGCATGAAGCATAGATAAAAGACATAACGGTAGGAACCCAACACACAATATTGTTATCTAATTTTGTATATCTTGAGCTGTTTTAAGTGTTAATTTTCACTAAATTAACGTTGGCAACATGTTTCTCACCCCAGGTGACCTTTGAGGAGGGCCGGCAGCTGGCAACCCAGCTGGGCTGCCCCTTCTTCGAGACCTCGGCAGCCCTGCGTCACTATATAGACGATGCCTTCCACGCGCTGGTCAGAGAGATTCGTAGCAAGGACCATCGACAGGTAATTTTTTCGATCTAACGTATGTAACAGCCGCGCTTAAAGGGTTAACCTTTTCATATTGGGAATGGATATTTATATATATATATATACGAGGTGTGTTCAAAAGAAAAGATAAATTTTGAATTTTCGCGGGCTGTGTACATTCGACTATCGTTTTTTTTTTGTTATGTTAGTACACATATGTTTATCATATGTTAGCATTATCAGCCATTTTGGATCAGTGGTTTGTTTTTGAAAACTGGAAAGGTTAGTCACGTTTTGTTTTTTCTACGATTTTTTACTTTAGGTTCGTTTTCTGAGGCATCATCAGTCCGATTGAAGTGAATTGCTTTATTTTCAAAAAATCGCAAAACATCGATTTTTTGGATTTTTTGAAGAAATGTTGATAAGGACATAGAAAACAAAGCAAATCTAAAAGTTCACTTCAATCGGACTGATGATGCCCCAAAAAACAGCTATCAAGTTCCAACCAAAATTAAGAAATTCCACCATAGGATTAACAATTATTAACAATTTTTTGCTAAAAAGAATCAATTTTTTGGATTTTTTGAAGAAAAGCTGATGAGGACATAGAAAATAAAGCAATTCACTTCAATCGGACTGATGATGCCTCAGAAAACGAACCTTAAGTAAAAAATCGAAGAACGCACAAAAACGTGACTAACCTTTCCAGTTGTCAAAAACAAACCACTGATCCAAAGTGGCTGATATTGCTAACATATGATAAACATATGTGTACCGACATAACAAAAAAAATCGATAATCGAATGTACACAGCCCGCGAAAATTCAAAATTCACCTTTTCTTTTGAACACACTTATATATAAATATCCGTGCCGTATATATATATATATAAATAATATGCCGTGGCAATAATGGCATTTAAAATAACTTTATTAATATTTGACTGGAGGTCTCAGAGAGTATTGTGTTTGATTGTTTATTGCAGAGTGGTCTGGGTGGCGGGCGGCGAAGATGGCGCCGCCTGCGCAGCATCCTGGCGCTGGTGTTCCGCTGGAAGCCACGTCGCGGGCAGCCGCCGCCTTCGCCCTCGCGCCTCCTGCCCTGACCGCACCTCACGCCTCCCACCCCCAGCTTCCGACACTTCCCCATCGAGATTTCTTCCTCCTAAACTGTAACTAACACACCTAACCCACCTACCTGACCCGCCTGTCCTAACCTAACTTCCAATACAGTAACATGTCAAATCAGTTTACATACAACTACATAACCTAACTTCTGTTCCAGAAATACAAACATAACCTGACCTTATTGTACAAAATTACTATACAAAACTTGCAATAATAGTCTTAAAAAATTTACCTCACTTACTTATTTTCTTAAACAAACAATTAAAATGTAAAATCTGTCTTACACCAAATAAGACACAATACTAACATTAACTCAAATCAATGATATTGTCCGTTGTACCTAACCTATTATAACTTTTGCTAACAATGCTGACATTTACTCTATCAATGATATAGTCTGTTGTATCTAACCTTACCTATGTCCCAACCTAACCTTACATTCCTAAACTTTTTAATTGTCCACCGTGAAAAACATTAAAATTGAACAAAAAAACATAGACCCTATAGAAAATTGATTTTAAAAATTGACATCATAACGTAGGAATATTTTTAGGCTCTGGTTCATGGAGATTAGATGTTGAGATTTAAAAATATTAATTGCAATCAAATTAAAATGGAGGTAGTTACAATAAAATCGCTGTCTATGAGAGACGAGTCTCAAAATTATCTCAAAATTTTTATGTCATATCGAATCCGACATTTTGCCTAACTTTTAACACTCTTTCTCAGCACAAAAAAATGGGGATGGGAGATGAATATTTATAAAAGTAATTTATTCTAGGTATTTATTAACGTTAAATTAATATTCTGAAGGTTTTGGATCTCGAAATATTCAACGTTGCATGTGCCAAACACTGGGAATGTTACCATTTTAGCAGTTAATTTAATTATTAGAATTAATTTTAACTTGGTGTTTTGCGCATTGTCAAGTTTCTAGTTTATATTATTTAATAAAATTGCTGTTTTTAATTTTGGTTAATGTAATAGCTTTGTCCACACATCGCGAGCCATTCCTTGCTAAATTATTTACTTGCTATAGTTGGGAATGGTTCATACACCAGCCGCGCGGTGTATAGACAGAGCTGATGAAGAATGCATACATTTTGTAAATTGTTTAATTGAGGATTTTATTTATTTATGTTGAAATCATGATCAGTATTGTGGGATCCAAATGTTGGTTTGAAAATAATATGTAATACTTTAGAAACCCCAATAAAGTGAGACCAAATTAGCTTAAGATAAGATGGATTGAAGGAATCATTGAAATATGAATTACCCGTAAAAAAATTAATTAAACTATGTATTTAATAAAGTGTACATTAATTAGCGAAACAGTATTAGATTTGTTGATTTACCAAATTACTATTAATTTTTAGTTTATCCAACAGTACAATATATTAAATATAATTCAAAGCAATTATTTAGAAAATTGTTCATTTAGAATGTTAGCATTTCTTTCACACTGTATAATCATTACAGCTTCAAATAACAGTTTTGACTTATCGTTCGTTAAATTAATTAAAAGTGCTGACCTTTGTATATAAATCTTTACACTGTTTTAGCCGAGTATTTGCGCTAAATCAGATCTTAATTTTTATTTTAATCAGTGCTCTTTTGTTGTGGAATGCGCCGGGACACCACTCCGGAACGGTGTTTTCCTTATTTTAGAAAATTATTGACATTTTTATGTATGTAGTCTCATCTCGTTTTCTTCCTATGTCCTATTCGGGTCGGGGACTCATCGTCTTGACAAGACGCCTTGAGGCGTCCCTTTCTGGAATTGCATTCGATATTTTCAGTGGATGTAGGTCTTCTGGCATTCTTAGTACAGTCTAAGTCATCTCATTTGCGACTTTTGACGAGTAGCAGTGGTTTGATGTTAAGTCCAACTCGGATCGTCGAGCTTCTTATTTGATCTCATTTTATTACTCCCTCCAATTCTCTCGAAAATCTCATTTCGGCCGTTGGGAATTATGTATTCTGATCATTTTGTTAAATTATTGTATATTTAACTGTACCCTTTGTAGATATGCAATACAATTAAATATTGTTGCCTTAACTTCTAGTGCGCCGGGATTGCCTATCGGATAACCAAAATTTGTATCTGTTCCGGTGTATCCGTGCGACAATGTTAAAAAATCATTTCTCTGAATATAAGTAGCTATTCTCGGGAAACTACTTATGATAGATATATACATTTTTTATAAACATATAAACGCGTTATATGGTAAGTAAGTTATTACTAAAATAGACTCAAGCGGGCCGTGCGCAAATTTACTCTTGGCACACTACCGAAGTAATAGATCACGGGAGCTCGGCGTTCCAAAGGTTAATAGTTTCAAATAATTGTGCGTGAAATCACCACAAAACGTTCCGGCACATTTTTGCTATGAAATAGCACTGATTTTAATATATACCTTGTTCATAAGCACTAAACTTGATAGCTGCCATTTTATCGTTCTGAAGAAGTTGTATATTGTGTTGTAAATCCTAAATGATTTACGTATTTATTTTTATATAATAATATGGTGAAATCATTCAAGTGCCGATATGCTTTGAATCAACCTTAAATGAAGCCTAATCAGCTTGTTCCCTAGTTTTTAGGTTAGAAATTGAAAAGTTCCCGATAACTTGTCAGGAGTGTTGTCGGACTTTGTCGAAAACCAAATAATATGTATTGTGTAGTGACATTAAAATTTCGTGGCTTTTTATTATGGTTTAATGCAAAGGTGTGCTTTGATGAAGGTATTTTCATCTCTTTTGACCAGTATGCACATGAACAGCACACAGAAGTAACAGGGATAATTGGAATAAAAAAATCTCTATAAATCGGGGGTTTAGAAATATCTAAAAATTTCCCATTGTTTTCACGAACGGTGAACACCTTCCTTTTTCTTAACCAAACTGCACCTTTTATGTAGCTCATGATTGTTACTATGTACATGATATGTACTCAACTTTTCATAAATATCAAAAAATGGCTTTCGTAGTTTGGTTTTGCAAAGTAATGGATAAACCCTGGTATTCCCTTATGCTATTCAAATGTGTTTGATTAATTTGATGAAATGAAATTGGTTGCTGGTAAAGTCACATGAAATTGCCCCAAGATTGGTACTTATCCCATATATACATAAATGCTTGTAAAGTTATGTGAAAATGCTCCAAGATTAGTGCTTACCCCATCTACACATAAATGGTTGTTAAGTTATGTGAAAATACCCTAAGATCGGCACTTATCCCATATACATATAAATGCTTGTAAAGTAATGTGAAATTGCCCCAAGATCTGCGCTTATCCCATCTTCACAGAAATACTGGTAAAGTTAGATATATGAAAATGCCCCAAGATCAGCACTTATTCTGTATACACATAAAAGCTGGTATAGTTATGTGAAGATGCCCCAAGATTAATTAGTACTTGCCCCGAACATGTGCCGATCCGAGATAATCTCACGAAGAGTCAGGTGTTAAGACGCTCTTAGACAATATCTTTTTTCATCCAGATTGCTCTTGAGTTTTCTTTTTCTATGGAAAATTCTATAGAAAATTCCAAAAAAGACAATCCACACAGAAACTGGATGAAAAAAATGATTGTGTAAGGCTGTCTTTAGATGGAATGTCCCGTACTGTGTTCAGGCCTCTGGTGGTCTCACTCGTCTAAGTTTGGCTTCTTAAACAAATTTTAGGTAAAGATGTATACAAACATATTGATGTCTTCCCGTATGGATATGTCTTAATAAAGACGGTTTAGCTATAATGTTGCGTAGCGGTTAATGAATTAAGGGAATGTATGTTTGCCCTGTTTTACAAGCTTCAGTTTTAATGTTGTGCTTTTTAAAACATCTTTGTAATCCTTTATAGAATTCCTTTATATTGGTGAAACTTTGCCTTTGTGTAGTTAATTCTAACTTTCACATTTTCAATAGATTCTAACTGTTCCGTATTTCGAAGCTGTTTTTATCAAAATTCCGTAGACAAAATAGGGTCTTGCGTAGCTAGAAGAAATATTTTTTTTGAGTTTGTAATTTGTCTATTACTTTTCTAATTCTCTATGGTTTTTGTGATTATGTTTATATAATTATGTCATTTTCACCTGTTCTTTTATAAATGTTTTAACAACTTTGTTGTTTCTAGTCCCATTTTAACAAATAAGATTATAAAATCACCATTATTTTTTATCGCATTGCTTAGATGTAATAAAAAAAAAAACAAATTCGTTAATCGAAGCAATGCAATCAAAATCTGTTATTTAGGTTAATTATTTATAGTTTATTTATATTTTACAGACAATCAGTATTTATTAAGGTCGATTAATAAATTATATACACATTTTATCAAATATTTTAAATCGAATTAACAAATTTCCTATTCACCAATTTATAAATTTATATAAATATTAAGTTTTAACGTATTGTATCTATTCATATGCTAAATTATACTCTTTGTGTAAAATTCTCTCTATGTTTTGGTTATTATAAGTCCGTCAAGAAATTCTAGAAAATAAGATAATAGATGGCAACACCGATTTTAGAACAAATTATAATAGATTCAAATGTGCGGTTATGTTTGACTTCCGAATCTGACAGATTGACAATGGACAGGAAAAATGGCATAAACCATTTTTTCTTAATGTTTATAAAAAAGCTAACTTCTTCTAATAAATGGCTTATTTCATATGTATGTTTCAAAAATACAACGAGTTTGAAATTAAATTTCCTTTTAGTATGATGTGGAATCATGGAAGTAATACTAATTTCTGAACACTGTTTAATATTGATAGTGCTTTTTTGACGTTGCAGTGCCATCCTTTTCTGTCTACAATTTCTTGACAGACCAAGACCAGTTATTTTTGCATTGGCTAATATCAGATCACATTGTGGCTTACAACATAATAACTTGAGTAGGTTCCTTAACTAGTAAAGCAATATGTTGAAAAAAATTATTTACCTCTTAAATAAGTAATCGCAGTTTCCGTAACAATAAAGTTATTTGAATAGGTTACGTATTGCCTAATTAGATATTAAAGTTGTTTCAAAAATTCAATAACCTTCTTACTGCAGTAAATATTTTGTATGTTATTAAATTAAGTTAGTTATTTAAATGAATATGTTGTATGGTCAACCTTTTAACTGCGTGTTTTTTCATCGCGATGTTGTATAAACTTTGTGAAAGTTGTTACTTATAAGATAAATGCCGTGGCTACAGGAAAAGGTGGCATATGTCACTAAAATACAATAATTTATTTTGTGAAAAATACTATCACTCGATTTTAATACTATTGGATCCTTGATAAGGTTTATGAAAAATATTCTAATAATCTATATTTTTTTCGAAATCTTACACATTAAAAAAAAATAAACCTATCATATCTTATCTATAACCTATCATTTTGTCTTATTTTTTACAGTTAAATGAACATTTTAAAGCGTCATTACTCGTTAAGTAAAGGATGTTGCAAACTGATAAGATTCGCATCAAACTGAAAATAACAGTCTGAGAAATTTATGCAATTTTCATTATGCCAGAGCTCGCCGTTTGTGAGAACAGATTTTCTCTTCCACCGTCGAGATAAAATGAGCATTCTTGATCAAAAGTTTAATATGTCACACTTGATTTTCTTCACATGTAAATTAAAGGTAAATGAAACACGTGATACGCGCTCACAGATGGTGGTAATTTAAATATTTTAGAAAAAACGCTTTTAACACTCAACACTTTTAAATATTGAGATGAATTGTTTGTTGGCGGGTGTACAATGGAACAAATTGTTATTGTAAGTTTAAAGCTCAAGTCCTTCAAGAAAGTAAATAAAATACAATATATTATTGTGAAACTAACCATATACAGTATTTTTATTAGTTTCTTCAAGGACGTGAGCTTTAAACTTGCATAACAATGTATTTCATTTTATATTCCGTATGTACACCCGCCAATAAACAATCCATGTCAATATTTAAAAATGTTACGGCCATTTTTTATAAAATATTTTAATTAGTCCCATCTGTGAGCGTGTATTACATTTTGTTCACCCTTAAGGTATTTTTTTCTTGTGACTTTGGCTAGTTTTCCCGGTAGCCACGGTAGTTTGGTGAGCATACGTAAATGTGAATAAAGCTAGTTGTTTAAGAAGCAAATAATGGCTTATCTGAAGTTAAATGCTCCAGAAGTAATACATATATTTGCGGAGAAATAATTTATATACAATATCATATGCACAAAGAAGTGGGACGTTAGAGTTTAAAATTGTAGTATTTTAGTCATATTAATGTTGAATTACACCCGAAGTGGGAAGTATATTGTATTAGATTACCATTTTAGTAAAAAACATATTATTTTAATACATTGTAGCGAGAAATTTTAAATTGAAATGTATTGTTCAATAATGTTAAAGGAATCTCGTTAAAATTCAATTTTTGTGAGTTTTTATCACAAATTTTAGCTTACGAAATATTTGAACATGTTGTTGCTATGTAAAATGTTGAATTTTCGCAATCTGTTTAAAATTATTTGTAAAATTCATTTACTTGTAATAATTATACATTTATTCTGTGAGCTTCTCCTAATAATACATCGTCACCGTTCAGGCAAAAGTCACCAACCCTGAAAAGGGCAATTTTAAGTTAAGTATAATAATAAATTATCAACTTTTCTATATCACCGTTTAGTGATTAAAATCACCTCAAAGTGCTACTTTATATTTTGTTAAAGTTTGTATAGTACCTTTTAAAAATATGTTTTTAAAAATTTTTTAGGATTAAAAAATTGATTTCTGACCTCAGACCAAGTGGAAAGGCATTCCAATAATCTGGACCCAGCACGTTAAAAGCCTGTCCCCAAAATTTACAGCATTCTCACTAGAGGGTTCGACCAGTCTGCCATTATAGTCTGATGTTTGACGCATCAGACTTGGCCGACGTGAGCATCAGTTGCATCTGATTAAGATTGTTCCTCACGCAGAGATCAATCATGTATGATGGTGCCAAATTTCAAAGTGTGATATCGCAAAATTGTGTTTATACGGTTGGTGGCTTTTGCCTGAACCGCGACGATATATGTAATAGTAATATAAAAGTCAAAATTCCACCCGTAAATCCAATATCTTCCAATTGATAAAGAACCTAGCCGGTTCCCCCATATAAACTTGTTGACATAACCATGCTTTTTATAAAATACATACGTGCGTGTGTATGTCATTGAATGCACATACTGCACTTTGTGCTATCCAAATAATTTGTGTATTTTACAAATCAGAATAAGTCTCAATCTAGTCATATTCTATTTATTTATTTATTCTTAGCCCGCTCCCTCACGGGTCGGTAAGGAATCAACATGAACTGGGTGCAGTAAGAAAGTGTGATGCCGAGAGCGCTCCGTTACATGTATTTCTATTGGCGTCCGTACACGGTGTTGCGTACTTTACCCGCATTCTTACTGTACCACAGGCGATGTTGATTTCATACCGACCTGTGAGGGAGCAGGCTTAATCATAATATTGTATGTTGTGCGGTTGAATACAACCAGGGTTTCAGGTTGCACCGTGGTTGCAGGTTACATTGTGTTTGCAGGTTGCATCATAATAGAATTGTGATTGCAGGTTGCACCATGATTGCATTGTGGTTGCAGTTTGCATCACGGTTGCAGGTTCCATTGTGGTTACAAGTTGAACCGTGTTTGCAGGTTTTATCGCGATAGAATCATGATTGCAGGTTGCATCAAGGTTGCAGGTTCCCTTGTGGTTATAAGTTGCACCATGTTTGCATGTGGAGTTTGCATCATGGTTGCAGGTTCCATCGTGGTTGCAGGCCACAATCCAACCTTACCCGACAATGCCCAAACTTTACCTCTTTGAACTCTTCATATCTTCTTGATGTTTGTTGTAGTGTAATAATTATTGTAAGGATGTACATGAATGTGAACCCCAATGCCTATATTTTTTTAGAAGAATAGAAGATGCAATACAATACTGCCTTCCTGAAGAAACATGTGAATTAAATGTTAATGTGTTGTCAAGTAATCATCTATGTTCAAGCCTAATGCATTATATGGCACCCGTATCCAGTTTGTATCGTATTGATTCATTATAAGAAACCTACCTCTTTTGCTTCAAGTATAAATGATTGGTGCTTACTCCTTTGGCACATAGTTGAAGATTCAATCAGTATTTCAGCTGAGGAATCCAATACAGAATATTGTAGCTTTATTCAAACAAACACGATAAGTAACACGTTTATCTTTGCAAATTAATACGAGATGTTTTTATCCGTTTAAGTAAATAGTTCTTTGCTGTTTCTCGTAAGTATTGTGTCTCAGTGTTTAGTAGAGTAGATATTTATTCTAAATGTTGCCATTTGACAAAACCATAGAGTAAACCTTATGTGGTGGCACTCTATTATTTTGTAAAGAAATACTTTTAATATTGAGGAAAGAGCTTGTACAAGGATTGAAGTATAATTTCAACACAGCAAAAAAAAGGGTAAGCTTTGTAGGAAGTGCAATATCATTTTAGTGAAATTTAACTGAAAAAATAATTAGTAAAATTTATAAATGATGAGGTAGACATTATTTACTATTATTTTTTGATGACCAAATTCACGCTGTCTAACAGTTACCGGTAGATCCATGGGTTGTCTAATTCTCAGTAAAACTGAGCTATATATTGTAATTTGAAATGTAAAAAGATATTTGTCACATATCTCTATTTAATATTGCCTCAAAACACAACAGAATTCAATATAATAAGTGATGGTAATTTATTTTGTCCATATTTAATTATGTTTACTATTATTTAAGACATTGTTCAAACCACTGTTATATTTTATTATGTAGTTTATATCTAACATCCGACAGTGTTAAAGTAAACATTGCGGGTTTTACAACATCTCAATGGTTATTATGTTTTGAGGCTCAACCATAGATAATAGAAACAGACCAAGATATGGCATGTAAGTGTGCCGACTGTCGCTTAGCTACTACCAAACTGCACAGACTATCAAAGCGGTGGAGCCAATGAAAGTTATGCGGTTGGTAGAAACAAAAGCTGAGCGCCACTGATATAGATGCGATTTATAGTAGTATGAACGATGTTCCCGACACTTTTGTGTGCACAGTTTAATACTAATATTGGTTCATGGCTCATCTCCCCTGTTTCTATTATCAATGGCGTGAACAACGTAAGACAAGTAATTTAATTTCTTTGTGCAAAAGGAAGAGGGGATGAGTTTTGAGAAGTGCAAAGTGACCCCTTAAATAGTTACATATTTGTTAGAAAAAAATACATATATGGGTTAAAATATATATTATTTTATGGAATTTCACGAAAAAAGGACACAATATAAATAATAAAAATATTTAGATGATTTGTATATTTAGTATTTAAAATCACAGAGAAACAGTTGAATGTACCTACTCATTTCGTTAGAGCTACTTTTGGCACATTTTTTCTTCCTTTCGTGCACAGAATTGTCTGATAAATAATTTTAAACATTACTTTCAAAAATCAAACATTTTGAACTTCGAACTATTTTTATTTCTCTTGTGTCCATTTAAAGAAAATTTGCTATATTCTGTAAGCATCCATCTTTCCATTAAAAGCAAATCTGCGTAAAATGAAAATATTAATAATTCACTGACCAATGTATCCCAGTTTCCCCTTTTGATTTGGATTGAGGAGGGAGGGATAGAGCTAGCCTAGAATATTTATACCAAGAACATAGATTTTATTTATGTGACCACCCGCGAGTACAAATAAAAAAAACATTATATTATGTGTTGTGGAAAATTTACTAAATATAAACATTGTGAGTGGGACTCAACTCTGTCTTTTATTTATGACTTTCTATTGAAAGTGGAATTAGAAAGTATTTCACCATCTCTCAATAAGCGCTACTCGTAGAATAACCATTGAGTATATATTTAGATGAGACACGAAGCGAAAAAATTGGTTCCACCTAGTTGATGGTAAATCCTCGCAATGCCCCCCGGCGTCAGACCGGCAAATAATGGAAACTTCCCCCCCCCGCACCGCTGTAGCCTGCAGATAGTGGACGAGATATTATATTTACTATAGCATCTCTATTGTATAACTCTATGAGAGTAACACTATCATTCAATAACACTACACGCCAAATTAATGTCTGATTTTACTAATCTGAATTAGGACCTACAATTTGCAGTTATTTATCCTTTTGAGGTGTCGAGTCATCCGACAGCAGCTGGTGAAGTAAGGCGAGTTTTATTGAGAGTACTTACAAAGTGTTTATTTTATTTTATTATGGATTTTATTGAGGATTTTGCCATAATTGAAGAAATTGAAGATGAAGAAACACACAACGAGGCGGCAATGTGAATACCACGAGTTCTACAGGCTTGTGTAATTTTTTTGGAGATATTAGATAACTTTGATTTCAGGTAGCAATGTAAACCTTTTCGCGGGAATTTTCAATGTTGTCTGTTTTGACGTTTATGGTTCCATAGAAACAATGACATTATATAGACAGACTTTGCAGCAAAGGGGATATGATTTGAAAAAAGCGATGTTGCCAAACGCACTCGGACAATAACTAATTGGGAGCTTGTTATTGGTGGTAAAACAATTGCTGGTTTATCACCATGTTAATCCTATATTTAAAGTTATTGAACAAGTTGCTGTTTAATACTTTATTAAGAGTCGATGAAATTGTCCCTTAAAATCTCAATTTTTCATTAAAATTGAGATTTTAACCAACTTTTTGAAACTTAAACCAACTGACCATTCATTGTTTCATCGCAATATACTCTTCTGTTCTGTTCTTGACATGACCCGACTCAAGTATTTGATTCACTTGACCGTGCCATGTGTTCTGCGTGCGTCCACGACTTTTTAATTAAAACTTGTTTACTCAAAAAAGATATACGAGGTGTGTTCAAAAGAAAAGGTGATTTTTGAATTTTCGCGGGCTGTGTACATTCGATTATGGTTTTTTTTTGTTATGTTGGTACACATACGTTTATCATATGTTAGCATTATCAGCTATTTTGGATCAGTGGCTTGTTTTTGACAACTAGAAGGTTAGTCACGTTTTGTTTTTTCTTCGATTTTTTACTAAAAAAAAATTTTGTAAAAAATCGAAAAACATCGATTTTTTGGATTTTTTGAAGAAATGCTGATAAGGACATAGAAAACAAAGCAAATCTAAAATTTCACTTTAATCGGACTGATGATGCCTGTAACGTAAATACTGACCCCGCTTAAAAAGGCATCACTGATATTGTCTACGGAAGAGATTGGAGAAAATATCTATGGGAGACATCGGACGGAAGGAAGCGGCAGAAGAAGACAAGATGGCCGGGGAGGTGACTTGATACGGCGGACAGTGCTGGGAGTTTTTGGGAGGAGTTATGTTAAGTGACTGTTTCGTTTGACGCCGGAGAGTGTCTAATTAATTACCCGAAGTGGGCATATTTTTTGCTTCATGATGGCCAAATGGTAGGTGATAAAATCTACCCGCGCGTGCCCTGTGCTTCGGAAAGGAATCCCTGCGGAGTAATGTGTGGACACGAGGAGTAGCTGCTGCATCGAGGACCACACATGATATGGTACCATTCATACATCCTATTGCCTGAACCTCACGGAAGAAGCTGTGGCGGATGGAGCTTCCGACGAGTCATCATGGACTTCGCATCATGGACCGTGGGAATCGGTGAACATCCGGGCTGGAGCGGCCTTTCCTGAAGCCGGAGGAGAAGATTATGACCACAAGAGCCATCATTTATCCTTTTAATCAATTATTTTTTAACTTAGTCTTACTCTCCACTCTTTTCTTCCTCTACCATGATAATTGGGGTTGTATAGTCAATAAAGACCATGTTTTCCTACCTTAGGGTTTTATTTAATGTATCACAACCTTCCCGCACTTCATCCATCAGACCCACCCACGAATGCTGAGATAGAGTCGAGCAATAGCATGAGATAAAGTGTTACATGCCCCAGAAAACGGCTATCAAGTTCCGACCAAAACTTGGAAATTCCTCCATAGGATTAACAATTATTAACAATTTTTTTCTAAAAAGAATCAATTTTTTTTTGACGAAATGCTGATGAGGACATAGAAAATAAAGCAAATCTAAAATTTCACTTCTGATGATGATGCCTCAGAAAACGAACCTAAATAAAAAATCGAAAAACACCCAAAAACGTGACTAACCTTTCCAGTTGTCAAAAACAAACCACTGATCCAAAATAGCTGATAATGCTAACATATGATAAACATATGTGTACCAACATAACAACAAAAAAAAATCGATAATCGAATGTACACAGCCCGCGAAAATTCAAAATTCACCTTTTCTTTTGAACACACCTCGTACATGAACATTCATAATTATGTAGTTAATGGAGCACTTTTATGTATGTATACCAAACATGGTGCATATATCGTCACCCACAGCACAAACACGTGTATCTCATATTCACCAAATTTCCAGGAGAGCCAAAAACTGTTTTTTTTTGCTGAATTTTTATACATGTTGTTAGTTTATGTTTTAATAATAATAATAAATGTTTATTCCGGTATGTGGGGAGGCTACTGCAGTCCCACACATTCCATATAAAATATACATCCAATAGTTATAAAAAATATACAAAATATGTACAAGAGTTTTAAAAAAAAAGTAATATATGTCATTGTAAAGTAGTATAAGGTGATACATCACACATAAAACAAAAATTAAAATAATAAAAAAAAAATAAAAAATTGAATTTTGCTAATAGGATTTTAATTATGCATTTTTCTTTACCCCATTAGCGAAACATGCAATAAAATGTATGAGAATCCGGCAAAGTAAACATTATTTTTTGACTCTCCCGAAAATTTGGTTAATATGAGAAACACCTCTTTGTGTTGTGGGCAATGATACGTACTACGCGGTACTCAAAATTGAGAAACTATAACCAATTAACCATCAGACATTAACCGCCCTACCTATACGAACGTACGTATTATCGCCCGAATGCAAAAAGCACATTTCGAGGTCAGCTGAAGCTAATGGATGTCTTCGGGTGTTTTTCTACACAAGTTGCTATATTGTAAACACGTATTGTTATTGCAAAATCTAATGAAAAAAGCCTGATGTTTTTTACCTACTTTTTGAATAATAACCCAAAAGATGGGCTGTTAATATTAACATAACATTAACCATCATATAAGACCTAGTTGTATTATATAGAATCATTAACAACCTAATTGACAGCCCTGCCATCATCGCCACTATTAACTTAAATGTACCAATGATGAACACAAGACAAACTGTAACATTTTTCTGCAACACTTACACAACCAACTATCAGTCGCATTCATTAACCAATAGGATGCATGATCTGGGCAACAGGTTTGGAGGTTTTGTTGATGTATTTGCTGACTCCATTTATACAGAAAAGCGTCATCTATACCAGCACTTTGATGAATCCTACAATATGTAATATTATAGCTTGGATAATGTAGTGTTAATGATTTGTGTTAAAATATTGTTTTGGTTTTCTATTTTATGTCACTGTTAGACATTTGAAAAAGATGACAGCGCCCTTGAGGTGATTTTTCACAAAAACAGCGCTATATAAATCGTCCAAATATTATTATTATTATTATTCATTACTTTATGGTTTCGAATCTCTATGTACTTGTAATTTTCGATAGCTCTTTATATTATGTTCTAAAGTCTATGTAAAAGCCCAGATGAGCGTATAATCAAATAAATAATCATGCCATTTCTCTTCGGGAATAGGCAGAGAGTACCTCTGTCTTGGAACACTCTCGTTGCTTCATTCGCATTCATACATCGTCTCTTACCTTTTCTTCTGTTATTCCGACTCTTACAATTAAAAAACAAAATTTTACTCAATATTTTTTATTCATTTTATAAATAATAATGATCTTTGGTCTCATTGAAATATAAACTTTGTACCTAACTAATTCTTATTTTAATGTTTATGAAACAAACGTCACTAATACAATACATCGTCGTTTACATTATAAAATTAGTTCAGTTACTCGCCAATCAAATTTCCGCTCTTGTAAGTTTTGGATATTAAAAAATAACAAAATTTAAAAAAAAATACCTTTGGAAAAAAAAGCAAGAAAACATCATTATAACAATGGGTTACAGAAATCTTATAATTTTTACATTAGTTCTTTTGTACCATATGTATGTATTTCTTTACACTTACTCCACACAGGAGGCCCCGAGGGAAATAATTTCCCTCGAGGCCTATGTCATCTTTGGGGTTGATATGTGGAGGGTCTTTTGGAGGATAGGAAGGAGTGAACCTGGGTCTTGAAGAGACCCATGTTGTAGGATGGAGGAAACACAGGGGCCGGAAAATCATTCCACAGCCGAGCTGTTGAACACAAGGAGTCGTAGAAGCGACCCGTTCTCATGTGACAAATGTCAACCTTGTATAAATGTTAGGCACGCATTTGGCGTGTTTCCCGCCTGAATCAATGACACTAGTTCCTCAGAGCATCTTCCATTATAATACCTGTAGAACAAGGACAGCATTCACACCTGACGTCAGTGCTCTAAAGATTGCAATTCGTTTGTTAAGATAGTTGAATCTATCAAACGAACGGTCTGTTTCAGCAGAGTCAAGGGTTTTTTCAGATATTTTAAGGCTCACAACCAGAGGTGGCTGCCAAATTCTACAGTGGGGCGCACTTGTGATTTATACAAGGTCAGCAGTTGTGCTCTATTGAAGTATCTACGGGCCCTTTACAGTATGCCCAACTTCAGAGAGGCGAACTTTACTCTGGTTTCGATGAAGTCCCCATTCCTAAGCTGGTCAGTTAGGGTTACACCAAGCATATCAATGGAAGACTGCTTCCGTTAAAGAAGACTAGATTATCATTTCGATATACATAGATTTCAGAATGTTTTCCTTCTTATCTAGAGAGAATAAAATTTGGCAGTTTTCATTTTCCAATTGTATTACTGGCTTTGTGGTCCATTTTTTTCATTACATTTTAGTCCTTGAGGCCGTAGTCATGTGTATATATTTTTTGAAAGGTGATTCTAATGTTGTGTTTACTCACGACTTCCGCACCCATATATTTTTTTATGAATGTAAGTTTTGAAGGTATGTTTTTATTGTTTATTTTTTATGTAAATTTTTTGTATTACTAAAATGTTTATGTTTTGTCATTTTAAGTGAAACACGCCCTTAGAGACCTAATGTTGTTTCAAATGAAAGTAGAAATAACTTCTAAAGTATTATAAAAAAAAACTATTATAATTCTACAAGGTGTTATAAAGCATGTTTTATAACTACAACTTTCAAATCAGGTCTGATTTAGTTAAACAAAAAAAGTGCATTATGCAGTTGATGAGGGGTACAAAATTTGGTCAAATTTATACCATGCTTCTAATGTATATCCTTTTGTATTGCTTCTTTACAAGTAAATGCATTGTAAAGTAAATGCATTGTTCGAATTTGAATATTCGTAAATTTTTAAAGTTTAAAAAAAAAAAATACAGTTTGTTCTTTGGTTGTGGTACCTACGCGTGTGAACTAATACATAAAAAAATTCATACTTAACTCTATGGAAATAATCATTCTTTTTAAAAAATAACGCAACCATGGATTTATTTTTTTAAAGTGTTGCCATCTTTTATCACTTAGATATTGCTGCATCTACACCCTGTTAGTGGTGACCCTGTAATTGAGTTAATCAGTGAACTGTGTCTTCTTCAGGGGGTCCCGCTTGCTGAGCCTGCCCGGAATCTAGGGCCAGTGTAGAATTATGTCCCATTTCATGGTACCGCACGGGGTAGGTCAGCTGGTTCCCTCGATCCCAAGAATAAAGTTCCTATAAATAAAAAAAGAATAAAATTGTTAGTTCAAAACGCCTTGCTTTGCATCACAGCGCTACATCCCAAGGTGGAATTTAGCCTCCTCCAGAAAAGCTCTCCACTAGCTGTGGTCCCTCATTCATTTGTTAACAAATTATCATTTCAAGCCGCCATCTTCCCTAAGGCCAAACGGCTCGTTACGCTTTGAGTGAGCATGGACACCAGGCTGATTAACTATTTCACCTACACTTTAACAGATCATGAAATATAAGCCATAACCAACATATTATTATTTTAACACCATATATACTACTTTAAACAAAATTTAGAACAATTAAGAGTTTTTAATAAAGTAAACAACAAATAAACAAGAGTTATGCATTCACATAATCGATGCACAGACCAAGTGGATCAAGTTCACAAGCGCTTGAGTCGCAAGGAGATTGGTGGGAAGTTTTCAATGTTTACCTGAAAGGTATCCATATCAGCAGCCACAGATAATTACGATTGTAGAACTCAAACAGAATGTTATTTTAATAATCTTATAGATGTCACTAGCATGATGAAAGTATGAAGATTTTACAAATATAGATGACAGGATTCTGACTCTATCGATGCCAAAACTTTGCAACTTAACTGTAGCGACGTTCGCCTATGGGTAACGGCCGATCGCAACCCAACAGGTTAAAAGAGTAATAATTTTTATCATTTATTAAACCTTTCTCGATGAATAAATCAACTAAAACTGCCAGATCTTTCCCTTTCGAAGCGTAAATCAATTGTTGTGGTTCACGGTCTATATTCCTCCATTCCTCAGTCCTTCCCATCCTGTTTCAATTCTCTTCCACACAGTCTATCCGCCTCTTATTCTTCATTTTTATGCAAAACAAAAATAAGACTTGAGGTTTTTATGAGTTTTTATGAGGACCCAAAGACTGTGATGGACTGGTGATGTGGAATTGATGCCAAACGACAGGGTAATGAAAATGTTTCAGCGGAAGCAAACTAGAGGAAGGAGTGGACTGACTTTGTAGGAGAAAATTGGTGCAAATGGATTTTTGCGTAGATACAAGTAACTGACAGATAACCTGAAGTCACCTTCAGAGGCGATAAAATAACCCATCCGTCACCTGAATGAAACAAATGCCAGAATGTAGATAAGGGTTCCCCGTTTATGAATACATCCGTCTGCCAACCTAATATTGAGGAAAACCCTTGGCAGATGCAATTATTCATGTGAAAAAATACCTTTGTCCTAGTAACTGTTACATGTAAAATAATAATATAAAATTTGAAGCTGTATTTGTCAATTTTGTTTTCTAAAATCCAAAACAAAATTGACAAATAAAAATACCTACATATTTTTTTTAGTTCTGACGAATTAAACTTAATTTGGGTAAATTGTTGTTCAATATAAAAATAATAAAAAACTGTTGTTAATGAAAGAAATAAGAATATTCATGGGCAAACCAATTGTCAATGCGGATATTATGTTAATGTTAAATACTATCATTTTTAATCATTGAAGAAAATAATATTAACATAACCTTAATGAAACATGAAACCGGAAAAAACAACAGAAAATAAAATGATTTCAGTCACATCTGGGACTCGAACCCAGGACCTCTGCCTAACCGCCTTACCAACTTAGCTAATGAGACCAGTTCAATTTATGTCATCTTCATCGATATCATATCTCAAATTCAAGATTTGTCAGTATTATTCTCAATTTTTAATTAGTATTATCCTCTAGATGCGACTGAAATCTAATATATATTATTTTTAAAAAGTCAATAAATGTCTCATATAAACAAAAAAATCGGATATTCATCCGAGACACTGTCTAGTTTGCAGCTGTGTTCGTGAAGAACTTTGTAATCATCATAAAGATAGTTGCCAATAATATGGGAATATAAAATTATGTACGGTAAAGCTCATATCATCCTTGTTTTGATATTTGACATTCTAACCTCAAAACTGACCGTCCATAGATTTGGAGCATTTTGGGGGGCTTTGAAAATTATTCTATGGAAATTAGCTTTAGAAATAAAAATTAAATGTACCTATTGGTATTTGTTAGAATGTCATTATTGTTAAAAAAATGAATTTACGGTCCTTATTGTACACTTTTGCTGTTATTATAATATTAGGTATTGATATTATTTTGAAACCTTACCTCTAGTGAAACTTATTTTTTGTTGGGGTTTTCAATGCTGCTAATGCCATTAGAGGAGGTAATCAATAAGGCTTTTTATTTTTACTTTCATAGTTAATATGAAAATATTAGAATTGGAAGAATTCTTTTTTAATTGCTTCTGTTTATAGAAAACTTCAAACGGCTTAAGGAATTGGAGGGAGACAGGAAGGAGTGGAAGTACAATACACAGGTGACCAGGACTCGTAAAGGGTTGCAGCGCCGATGACGGGGATGAAAAATACAATATATAGCCCTACCCTATTCCTGTGGTTGTAGGCCAGCACCGTGGTCTTGCGGAAAGGGTTGGTGAATGGCAGCGCCACCTCCAACAGTTTATTTTGGTACAGGTCGAAGGCGAGACGCACACGCGTGGCACGCTCCGTGGCCGAGTCCACTGCGTACAGCACTCCGCACACTATGAACATCTCACCCACCTGGAAAATTCACAATCATTATTTTTAATCATTTTATTTCCAGTCAGAAGCACTTTACTAATCTGACAAGTTGGTATTATATAATGCTAGCTGAAGTACCCAGCGTTGCCGTGGATTATGAATGGTTAGGAGTAAAGTTTGAGGTTGTGATGTGTTACTCCTACTCCTATCCCTACCCCTACCACTACTCCCACCCCTACGCCTACTCCTACCCCTACCGCTACCCCCACCCCTACTCCTACTCCTACCGAGTAATTTTTCTCTTATTTTGTGTCAAGTGTGCGAAATTTCACTAAGATTTACCAAAATTCTGTTTTAAGGGGTGGGTAGGGGGGAAGGGGGTGGTTTTACAAAATCTCATGTAAACAGTGACCTTCCTCTTGTTTCGAATGTCAAGTGTTAAAAATTTTATCAAGCTCGGAATAAAACTGTAGATTTGTATACAAAACAAACAAACAACGCCCGCCCGGGACATTCTCCTTTATATTATATATGACCAAAAGGGTTACCTACCTTGTGATGGTTAACGGAAATATTCCAGATGTATTGAGCCTGCAGATTTTCTGGATCTATCTGAAATGAAGTAAAATAAAATAAATTTGGTAACTTCTTAATAAAAATATGTTAGCAACAAAAATGGAGGTTGGTGACAACCATAAATAATCTGTAAAGACAAAAATATACTTTTGTTAGTAGTTATCAATTGGAAAATCATCAATAAAATTTTTTGGTGTGTTTTTATTACTAAACCAGTTATCCCGTATACCCGTAGCCCTCTCTTTGACGGTCTGGTAAGGAATGAACATTTCGTTGACATTCATTAATCTGTCATGAATCAAAAAGGGCCATCTTATTAATTCATCAAAGTACTTGACTAAAGTGGAGGCGCAGTATACGCAGACATAATATATTATTATTATGATGTGTAACTACCACTCCGGCCAAGTACAAATTAAGGTTAAATTTACCTTAGCAACGGCTGTATTATTGCTATTATTCATGGCGTAGATGACCCAGAGCCCGTTGTCATCGGCACTGAAGTCCATGAAGCTGTGTGCCGTGGAGTAGAGCGCACGCCCGGGCGGCTCGGCGGCGTCAGGCAGGTCGGTGGCCAGCGCTGCCACGGAGCCGCCGCCCGCCTTGCCGCGGCTGCCCAGCTCGGCGCGCATCAGCCGCCGCTTGCCCGCGTGATAGTAGAATGACCCGTTGTAGACTATGTGACCGTTGCCCTGCGGAGAATAACATACCATAGATTCTCAATGTGAGTTTTATCGCTACCCCGTAGACGCTGAACAGATGGCTGCGCAAAAACAAATAAACAACACAAATTAAATTTCCTCACTAACCACATAATCATACTCAAGCATGTAAGTCTTAGTGGGCTGGTCTTTCCGGAAAGAACTCTTGTTGGAGAACTCAAATAGGTGCTTGGTGTCCGTCTCCCGAGTCACCCAGATCTTCTCCCCCTGGAAATATAACACCATATAAGTCAAAAGTTACATCTACAAAAATTATAAATAATCTTTTATAGACAGCTATTCAGCAGTCAGAAGTCAGAATAACAGAAGAGAATGTATGAGACGATGTATGAATGTCAATGAAGCAAGTAGTGTATGCCAAGATTGAGTTGTTTGGCCGTCTGTCCTCTCTGCCCTACCCCTGTGGAGAAACGGAGTAATGGTTAGTTAGTTTAGATAGTTATTTCAATAATTTGAAAAGCTTGTTAGTTGATACTTAATTGAAGGCAATGAGCGGGCTGACGGATTAGCAAAGAAAGAGGCGGAAGCACCGCTTGAGGGATTCGAGCCTGCCGTAGGAGTGGCAGCTTGCCACATTACAAATTACATATTGAAAGGTGGGTTAAATCCCAGCACTGGAAAGAATGGGAGGGGGCACCCGGAATGAGACAATCCTAAGTATGTACTCATAAACGGACCTAACCTCAGACGAACTAGGCAGCTACTCAAGATGGACAGAAACTCACTGTGGGAACTAGTAGGACTACTAACGGGAC
>JAHDVE020009387.1:0-61577 GCA_022606495.2 Halesus radiatus
CGTGATCTACCGATTTGTACTATTTCTTCAAATTTAATGATCTCTAAATCCAAATATTATTAGATAATATTTAATTTTTTGTTGTTTTATTTTCCTATTTTATTCACTTTGACGTACGGAACAAATTCGATTTTACCAATTCTATCTTCACCGAATTATTTGAATTTGAATATCTTTCGTTATAATTATTTTGTCTATTTAAATTTTTTTATTGCTTCTGCACTCACGTAATTCTCTCTACAAACTATTAATTAAATCCGTAAACCGAACGCTTGGTAATATTTTAGAGCTTTATTATTTTTCTTTGACGAAATTAATCCCACGCTAGGTTTAAAAATGAATTATAAGAATCTTTTAGAGACTAGGACTCAGCTGTTTTTAAACTTTCACTAAATTATTTTAAACGCAATTATATTTAATTTTTGTCACAACTCGCAATAAATTCAGTTCAACACAAAATATGAATTAAATCACATTTCATTTAAACAATTTTAATTAATTCACAGAAGCAATTTTAAAAAATCTTTAAACAAATAACTTCATTAATTTTAGAAATTTTCAATATTTATTAAATTATTATTATGATCACACTGCACTAAAAGTTTTGAGAAAATTAAATCAAATATATTGTTATCAACTTTAATTGCAACCTTTATAATCTTCAACGTAATTTAAGTATTATTAATTTTTAGGAAATTTCACTATTTATGCAACTATTATTGAATTAGATAGATCGGCAACTATTTAAGAAATTTTTAATAAATAAATTATTATTAATTTGAACACAAAACACTTTATTTATTATAAGACGAAATTTTTGAAGTCCAGAAAAACACTTCTTAATCACTCCGCACGCAATCAACTATTTCTTCCGACGTATTCGCGACAAAAACTGCCTTTATGAAAGTTTTAATAAATATTGTTATTATTTGAACACAAACATTTTATTCACTGGGTCACTTTTTTTTATATCACTTCACTTAAGTATAATGAATTTTAGAAAACTTCGATATTTATCAAACTATAATTGAATTAATTCAACAACTATTTAAAAGAATTTATTTAAAACTTTATTTAATTGTAAGAAACAAATCAAATGAAACTTTCTAAGTCCAAAAACAAAACAATTACACAATATCGATCGGCACGTAATTATTCCTCCCGGCGTATCTCGCGACCAACTCCCATATTCTGCCATTACATTGTTTTATATATCCAGATTAAAACCAAAAGGTCCTAACTGCATTCCACACCTTCATTAAATTATGTTCTTTATCAACCCGTAAACCTATATGTAAGTAACACTAATTTCGAATGTAATTCTTCAATGTAAATATTTAGATAACACCTGGCCCGCCTCTGCAGCTATCACTTTTCCCCACTCTGGCCAGGATCGAATTTAGTTAATTCCTTTTAGAGCGCCCTGCTGTTCCTTATTCTAGAATTGGAAATTCCGATTCATGTTTTTCTTTCTGAAAATATTATCTATTGCTAATCCTTTCATTGTCTATGAACTCGGGTATCTCGTAAATATAACCATTATGCCCCTATTGGAATTTATTTAAAGAAGCGCCTTCTTCACATCGTTCAATTTTAGAAATTCCCTTAGCCCCTGGTTATCTTGATATGCGATATCTTTTTATTTATGAATTTTCCGATGGTGACATGGTTTTTCTCTGATCTAACATGTGGATATTCGATTAACGCATCTTTTCGCGCAATTCTCAATTGATCCTAATATTGGTGTAAACACTTTACAATTACTTCCCCACCTCACCTGCCTGAGTTAATAAATATACCTTTCCAGAATGATTTTTCAATGTGTTGCACTGCTTCTTCCTGGTCTAGCTGTATTACCTTTTGCATGTACCTGTCGTCTGCTTATACTTTCATCCGGGTCGATTGATATCATCCTTAATTGATTTTTCACTACCTTTAATAATTTTATGTATTAATTTATTGGTATTTTTACCTGCGATCTCTCCACCCCAACCCTGGTGGATATGAGTTCGTCAACTTCTTCCCTGGCCACTCCCCCTCCTTCCATTTCACTCTAACTAAATATCGCATTAGCTTATTGTTTATTATGGGTAATAACCATTACTTTTACAAAAAACCGATATAAATCAATGTTCATCGAAAACACATTATTTTTTATTACCTTTCCTTAAATAAATATTCCTATCTTCCCTGTATAACCTTAATTGTTTGTTTATCTCTTTATTACGCCAGTTTCATGTTCATCTGGTCGCTTGAATAAACAATTTTTACCGCCCTGTTTACATTAGGCATTGACAACCTCAAATCTTACCTAAATGTATCGAACTATATTAAAAGTAGTAGTCTATATATCTCAAGATCTCTATTGCATTCCTTCAGTTTAAATTTTATAATTGATTAATACGTTTCTCATCTACATTTTCATAATATCTGATGTCCCGAATCTACTCAATTAATACCTTTTATCACCTAAAATCAGTCTAGTTTCACTCCCTTGTAATTATCTACGTTCCTGAAATTAGAAAATTGTACTCCTATTTCGCATTAGTCCCGCCTAAATCGCCTCTTAAGTTTGCCGAAGTTTCCATACTGTATAATTCTTGTTTCTTCCCTTTTTCATCTGTTGAAGCTATTATTGTTCTCTGAATTATTTTCTCTAATTCGTTGTTCTTCCGCTTAGCCTTACATGACACGTCTCTCTGTCTAAATTCTAATGCAAACACACCTTTCCCCGTGCAAGATAAATCATCACTTTGTAGTTTTTTTATTTGTAATTAACATTTTGCGTATTATTTTTTACTTCCTGCTTCCATTTTCAATGGTTTTCCATCTCTGCATTACCCATTGTTTTCTTTAAAGTTCACGACCTCTCTCGTCCTGTTCGCCCTCTAATGGAATATTTACATTATAGGCCGTCGATCTGAACCCTTTCGATTCACATTAATAATTAATATTTCCTTTGTCCTGTCACCACTAATTGTTGTTTATGTAAGACGCCCGTTTGATTGGTAACGTTTCCGTTGATCTGGTCCAATCCTGTGATGTTTATTTATAAGAGGGAACGCCTTCTTCCCACTGCCATCTCGTGGTTTTATGTTGCAACGAGTTTTATGAATCAAAAATATTGGATTATAATTCACTGTAATCAAACTCTCCACAAGTCGATAGATGTCGCTCCCTTAAGCTTTTCTAGCATGAAAGTTATGCATATAAAAAAAAATATTTTCCAGAGTTCTATTAAAAGAAAATGATGATGGTTAGACCATTACAAGTATGGCATAGTGGCTTATTGTATAAAATGCATCTTATGGGCTTTCTCATCTCATTTATTAAAATTGTATATAGCTACCTTACAAATCGCACTTTTAGAGAAAAACTAGACAATATTCTATCCTCAGAACGTCCACTAAAAGCCGGTGTCCCCCAAGGAGAATCCCTGTCCCCTAATCTGTTTAACATCTATTATAGCGATATTCCCTCACCAACGAAACACAACGTTAAAATTTCTCAATTCACCGACGATACTAATGTAATCTCAAATTCTACTGTCACGACTGCTGATACACGCTGCGTACAGCTCCAAGCCACTCTAATCGAAGATTATGTTAAAGACTTGAGAATTTCAAATAATCCCATCAAAAGTGCTGCGACAGTATTTTCATGAAGACTGCCTAAACGGCCTCCGAATATACAACTGTTTAAGGAAAAGGTTCCATGGGAAAAATCTATAAAATACCTCGGAGTAACCTTAGATTCCAAATTAACGTGGGCTAAATAAACCAAAAAAAGACAAATCAGCGAGTAAGTCAATATCAGCACTCTACCCCATGCTGAATCTGAATAGCTAGGTATTTCCCCACATTTCTCTTCCCCTTCTACTTCCCCTCCCCCTTACCTTCAGTCTCACAGCATTCCCCAATTGGGGATGCCATAGTCTCACTGACTCCAGAGGGTTGGGAGCAGTTGGGACTCTTGTGCGATATTCATATAAAATAAAAAATAAAAAATGCTAGATAGAAATAGTCGACTGCTACGAGACAATAAATTACTCATCTACAAGTCGACCATAAGGCCGGGTTTTACATACGCTGCACCCATTTGGGGTCATGCAGCTCACATATCCTTAGATAAACTACAAACCCTGCAAAACAAAGCCATTCGACTAGCGTTGAATGCGCCGAAGTGGACCAGGGTTACAACTCTACACAAAGACACGAAAAAGGGAGACTCTGATAAAGGAACTAATTATTTCACACTCGGAAAGATTCTACACTGGCCCAGCCGGACATAAAAATCCAGCCATTAACTCTCTCGCTCAATATAGCGAGAATGAAATTACTAAATAGAAAAGACCTAAAGTAATACTCCACAAGGATTAGGCTTTTAAATAAATAATAATTCCTGTCCCAAGTCGCAATATAGTTTTTTTGTTTTTGTTTTATTTTAGTTACTTGTACATTTAAGTTTACAAAATAACTAATTATAACTCTTATAATATTACATACAGATAATGAAAATTTAAAAACTAATGATTTTTTTTCTTGTTTAACTTAATGTGTTTTTTACAATCTATTTTAAATTTATTAATTGTTTCACTTTTGATTGGGTCCGGCAGCGCATTATAGCATTTCATACCTTTATGAAATATACTATTTTGCGTATTGGCTTTGTTCTTTTTCGGTAGCCTAATATCCTTTCACGTTCTTGTATTATGTCTGTGAATGTCCATGTTGTAAATAATTTTTTTGAGAAATTTATTGGTAACAAGTTGTTTCTGATTTTATGTATAAAAATCAATACCTTTAATGTCAGCATTTGTTTTACTGTTAGCCAATTTAATTCCTCTAACATTTTAGCTACTTTTGAATATCTATTTCGCTTTAATATTATTATCATTGCTCTATATTGGAGAATTTGTAATTGGTTCTGTTCTCTGTCGTTATACAAGTAAAGTATCGTTGAGCAGTAGTTAAAATGTGGAGCAATAATAGAGTTGTAAATTGTAAGTGTCGTCTTTCTGGACATTTTTGGACGTATTCTTCCCAATTTTCTTTTTGATATATTCAGCATGTTGATTAAAATTAAGTTTTGTATCTAATATAACTCCTAAGTATTTCATATCATTTACATTTTAAATAATTTCACCATCAGTTTTTATTTTGATTTCGCTGCATATCTTCTTATGTCCAATTATCATATATTGTGTGTTTTTTCTATTCAATTTTAGTT
Source organism: Halesus radiatus (assembly GCA_022606495.2). NCBI lineage: Eukaryota > Metazoa > Arthropoda > Insecta > Trichoptera > Limnephilidae > Halesus > Halesus radiatus. The sequence continues at coordinate 5,230 of JAHDVE020009387.1, forward strand.
TGTTTATTTTTAGCCATCTTGATACATTTTCTAGTTCATTATTCAAAATATTGATCAATTCCTCATAATTATCCCCAATTATGTACTCGTATACGAGTGTATCATCAGCAAATAATCGAACTTTGCACTTTGAAAATATTTTTACCATGTCATTAATATAAATAATGAACATTAAAGGTCCGACGACTGATCCTTGCGGTACTCCGAAATTATTCTCCATTGGTTTTGAGAATTTATTGTTGACTTTTGTTATTTGTTTTCGTTCTTTCATATATTCTACTATTAATTTTATAGTTACATCTGAGAAACTAATTTCTTTAAGCTTTCTTATGAGTTTTCTATCTATAGTTTCAAATGCCTTTTGAAAATCCAAAAATATTGCTGAGATAAAATTGTTATTATTTATTCCTTCCTTCCATTCTTCAACCACTATGTTTAATGCTGTTTCACAAGAGTTATTGGATCTGAAACCAGATTGTTCTTGGTATAAAATACTGTGTTTATCTAAGTAATTTGCTCTTTTATTATCACTTCAAGTATTTGTTCATATTTTGGTGATGTGATGGTGGAGCGAAATTCCTCACATTTTCTAGTATTTTTAACTTTTGTAATAGGTATAATAGTAGATAATTTCCATGACTGTGGAAGTTTTCCTTTTTCAATTGTCTCATTTATAATACTTAACAGTTTAGGTTCAATTACCGTAAGAGCATCTGTGATTATACTTATAGTTAATCCATCTGAACTGTTCTTTGATTTAATTTGGATTAAGTTTTTTAACAAATATTCTGCATTTATTTTTTTGAGGACCAATAATTCTTCTTTGACGGAAGTTTCATTTGTGGGATTTGTTAATTTGAGTTTTGCTTTCAATGAAATATATTTATTAAAGTTATCAGCTAAAGTTATTCATTAATATCTATTGGGTAGTTTACCGTTCTTATATCATTTATATTTTCGCCATGTACTAATTCTTTTATGCTTTTCCAAATTTTATTAGTTAGTTTATTTAATTTTGTACGTACTCATTTTGTGTTATTTTTATGTTTTTAGAGTATTTGTTTCTGGCTTTTTGTAATTAGCCCAATCCACAGTATTATTAGTAAGAAGTGCTCTTTTGTAAAATGTGCCTCTTTCGTGCTGCATTGTCCCTTAGTTCCTTTGTGTACCACTTATTATTGTTTCCTTTAGTTACGGTCTGTTCTGGAACTATTTCATCGATAGATTTTTTTCAGGGTTAATATCATCTGTTTAATTATATTCCATTTTATTTATTTCGTTCCAATTTGTAGTCTGTAAGACCCGAATAAAACTTTCTTTGTTGTATTTTTCGTAATTTTTTAATGTAATTATTTGTGTTTCTTTATTGCGGTTATCTTTTTCTCTTTCATTTGTTAGAATTTGTATAATATTGTGGTCAGTAATTTTTGGATTATCTAATACATTCACATTCAAATTGAATTTATTTGAGATAACCAGGTCTATCAATGTTTTAGAGGTATCAGTAATTCGTGTAAAATCCGTAACTAATTGTTTCATACCTGCAGCTTAAATTATAGATTTTAGTCTTTTTGTGGATATATCTGCTTTTGCTTTAACATTTATATTGAAATCTCCAACTATAATGTTGATATCTTCATCTTTCGTGCACCATCTTTGAAAATATGTTAAAAAGTCGCACTTACTTGCATTTGGCGATCTGTAAATAACAGTATATACACCTTTCTTGATTCCTGATTTAATGGTAATGGCTAAGATCCAACATTTTTTCTCGATCTGGTGATTCGATATTACTTCATGTGGAACATTGTTATTTAGTAGAATCACCTGTATGTCTACTATGCGAATCGCAACGGATGGTATTGTAATTTTCAAATTTAATTTCACTACTTTGGATATCTTCAGTCACATGGGTTTCACTCAACATAATCATAAAAGGTTTCTTGTCTTCTAAAAATATTTGTCTCTTCATAATCTCTTGATAATGCGCAATGATGCTTTGTGTATTTAGGTTTATAATTTGGTTTATTTCATAATTTTATTTTCTTTATAAAAAAAAAATACTGCTTATCTTAGCTTCGAGTTTTCTTTTAAAAATTTGACATTTCTTACTCATTGCAGAATGATTAAAATTTAGTTTTTTTTACATCGTGCTTTTTTGCACATTTAGGGCGGGATTTTAGATTTCTGCATTCTATTGCCTTATGATTAAAACCGTTTCATTTAAAACATCTCATGATATTTAAATTATCAAATACACGGCATCTGTCCCATCCAACATTTATTTTTTCTTCCTTTAGAATCCTGTGGTATATTTTTCCGTCGACGTCAGTATAAATTGTGTAATTTGTTTGGTTTCGTAAATTTTTTGTTTCATTTATATGTGTTACCTTTATTTTAGAGTTTTGTTCACAAATAAACTCATTTTGAGTTTTCATTTTAATGTTTTATTGATCAATTTTTTTGGGTTTAATTATTACAATCGGCTCGTGTTTTTTTTTTACTTTCTCCGCATAACTTTCTGGCACTATTTTTTAATGTCTTTTTTAATCTCTTCGTTTTTATTGTCCATGTTTATAAAAAAGTGATTTATTTTCCTGCAATACTTTTTTAACCTCATCAAAACTTTGGGTAAAAAGTTTTAAGTTTCATTTCACATGACCATAAGCACAACCACGTAAAGTTTCAATTGAAAATCCATTTTTAGAACTCTGGTCCATTTTTTTTATCAATAATAACGTTCAAACTTAAACACCAGTATATTTCGTTTTTTTTTCCAGTTTTTTTAAGTTAGTTTTCATAGTTTTTACAATTTTTTCAAAGCCCGCCAAAACGCTCCAAATCTATGGTCCGTCGGTTTTGATCAGTTTTGAGGTTAGAATGTCAATTGTCAAAAAAAGGATGAGCTTCACCGTAATTATAATTTTATATTCTATTCATAGTAAACTATAAATAAACACAATTAATGAAAGTATGTTCCTGTTTAGAAACTTTAACTCGAACAATAATAATAGTATTGTGTCGGACGCTTTGCCGCCTCATTGTTTTATAAATGTGTAATTAACTGTATGAATTGTGGTTCATAAGAATCAGTTGCTTTACCCTTGCTCCGCAAAAATATAATATTTTACAAGTAAAAAGTGAATCATTCTTCCGCCTAAGTGAGTAACCAGTAACAGTGATCTCCAGTGCATTAATTGTAGTAATTTCATTGTGTCTAAAGGTGCATTTAATCTATTAAAACATCAAAACAAAAATCAAATTTAAAAAAATATATATTAATATTGGAAGTGCATTATCATTGACTTCAGTAAAGTTAAGAACCAATCACAAGTGTCAGTGGTGAGCTCATTGGGCTACCATTCGTCAAAGCATAAATCGAGGACCAATAATAAACAAACAAAAAACAAAACCTACGTAAAAATAAACAAAGATGTCTAAATCGCGCAGCAAGGTCTGCAGTGGAAAAAAAATAACAACATCATCCTGTTCACCACTGTCAACCACATCCGGCCCCATGGATTCACCAAAACATCAATCGATGATAAATATAGATACTGACTCCCTCATAAACTTCTTCGAGTCTAAGCTAAACATTATGCGCTCGGAAAGCAAGACGGCTATTAACGCCGTCCAAATCAAATTAGACGCGCTGTCTAAGGAATGGAAGGCGCAGTTTGAGCAGTATGAGGATATTTTACTTCGCGTCCACGACCTAGAGGACACAAATAAAAAACTTGAAAAAAAGAACTCAGATCTCGAAACAAGAATTGAAACTATTGAAGGGCAATTAGAACAAACCGACCGAGAAAGTCGTTCCAAAAATGTTGAAATCAGGGGAATCCCTGAAATAAATGGAGAAAACTTGAAAAATATAATATTTAACATAAAAAAAACAACAAACGCCAACGGAGAGCATCTCAACAACATCGAAGCAGCATATCGTATCACGCACAAAACCAACAAGGACCAACAGAGACCAATCATCTTAAAATTTAAATCTAATATCGACCGTGATGATTTCTTGAATGACGTAAAAAAATACAATAAACAATCCACAGTTAGAGAGGAGAAGCTGAACAGCACTCTCATCGGAATTGCGGGACCGCGCTCACCGATCTACATTACAGAACACCTGACATTTCGAGCAAAACATTTATGGTTTCTTGCTCGAAAGTCAGTACGAGAAAATATTTTTAAATTTGCGTGGATCAGAGGGGGGCATGTATATGTACGTAAAGACACCGGGACCCCTGTTATTATCATTAGTGATAAAACAAAGCACCTCCTATCTCCCTTACCCAACAACTCATAAAAATATTTCGCCGAGCTTCAAACATATTTTTAACAACCTAAATTTTGTTAAGTACTTAGGTCATTTTAACTACATATCCCTTTTTAAATACTTATGTTTTTTTAACTACCTATATTCTTTTAAATATTTATATCTTTTTAAATACCTGTACTTTTTTAAATACTTGTCGTTTTTTATCTACCGGTATTTTTCAAAATACTTATGTTTTTTTAATTACTTTTTTTTTATTACCCCATAATTATATATTTCTTTAATTTTTATCTCAGTGGTATAAACCAAAAACAAAAATTAACAAGTACTTTTAACCTAATTGTCTCACAATTCGTTGAGAAATCTAATAGAACTGTCTTTAATAACCTATATTCTGAAATGTATCTGTGTCTACAGTTGTGGTCAACAGCAGAAACCTATGCCACAATTTACTTTCCATGCAGTGAATATAAAAATAATTTCTATGTAAATATCAACACTTATAACTATTACTTTTGTGTAAATAATACTTATAATTCTAACACAATCTTTTATGAATTCAATACCACTATAATTATCATTACCTTCGGGTGTAATTTTTTTAATATAATCTTTTTTAGTCATGCAAACAACATGAATTTATGGAATCATTTTTTTCATACATTTCTTCAAAAAAATTATTCCTGTACCATATTCCATATGAATTCAAACACATATGATAGCCATAATACCTACTTAATGCATTATATTAACTATAACAGTCTCCGCCTGAATAATACCTACAGCACTAACATGGTGAATTATAATTTTAGTATTATTGCTATGGCTTTGAATTGTCTTTCTGCTCTTGTCAAGAACCTCGTAATTTGTATTACTATTACTATTTCTATCTCAAAATCTCAAAATTTTCTACTGTTGTCAAAAACTCAAACCTATGATACAAGTGATATTACTTATTTATTTATTTATTTTTTAGATTGCTCCAATTCTTGTTCCTCATTTTTTATATTCATACTATTACAAAAACCATTCAATATTTTCACACACTATTATATGCATTCTTCATCAACTTTAAAAAATGGAAGATACAACAAATCTACTACATAGTATGTCACAGGCTCCATGTACCGAAACAAATAGTGCTATAGAAGTTCGACAAATCCTAATTCAATCTAACGTAAAAATACTTTCCATGAATATCAGAAGCATTACCAAAAACCTCAATGGGCTAATGATTCTACTCACAGAACTCGATTCAGATTCTGGCTTGCTTATTTTGAGCGAACGCTGGATCAAAGATATCTTTATTTACTTTCTTTTCCTGATAATATGGATTTTTCTTTGGATCTAGAATTAGATGAAAATACAGAAATAAATAATATTAACATAAATGACCCGGTAATATGTAATGAATTCCTATTACATTCCGAGCTTTCAATATACTCTATGAATATAAGAAGCATAAAAAAAAATTTCGATGATACTATAGCTGTTCTCGAATCAATTCGTCACAGGTTTAGTATAATCATATTTAGTGAGGCTTGGCTGAAAGACTCCATTTTTATCCCAGGCATTACTGGATATTCATCGCACAACACAAACAAAAATTACTCACAAAATGATGGAGTTGTTGTTTACACCCGGAATGATGTCCTAACGTCCGTTGAAGAAATAGTTATTCCACATGCTAATTGTCTTAAATTGCAACTTACTAATAACGTATGTGTAATAGCAGTTTACAGATCTCCTTCTCAGGCACACATTGATAGTTTTCTTGACCATCTAAATGATTTACTCGGTTCTGTATTAACACATAACCATGAAGTGATTTTATGTGGTGAGATAAATATAAATATTTTAGACATGAACAATTCAAAATGTCAACGATATCTTTCACTTATGATTTACCATGGTTTAAAACCATATATTACCTCACCTACTAGAGTAACTTCAAGTACTGAAAGTTGCATTGATCATATTATGCTCAAATCAAAAGTGGATCCTCGGAGTGCTGTCTTCAGGACCAGTGTTACAGATCATTTTGCTACAATATTGAAATATCCTAAGTCCCAAGTAATAAATTCACAAAAATCTGATGCAAAGCTGAAAGTTATTGTAGATAATGACCTACTAAATTCAATACTGAAAGAGGAAACCTGGAATACAGTTTTATCTACAAATGATGTTAATACAGCAACTGATAATTTCATAACATGTCTAAAAATGCATATTGAGAATTGCTCATCTACAAAGAAAATACATTGTAATAAAAAGTGTTTAAAACCGTGGATAACTTCTGGCATTGTTAACTGCCTCATAAAACGTGACAAAATACATAAGAATTGCCATAAAGAACCAAACAACATTGAACAATTAGCATATTACAGAAGATATAGAAATTGGTGTACTAAAATTATAAGAACGACCAAACAATCATATTATAAGGAGAAGCTTGATGAGGTTAGAGGCAACACAAAACAGCAATGGAAAATAATAAAAGAAGCATTGGATATGCAAAAAGAACCAGTTTCCATAAATAGACTAAATGTTAAAAATAAGATTTTATCTATAAATGATAATCCAACTCTCATTACTAACCATGTCAATGACTTTTTTAGTGATGTAGGTCAAAATTTTGCTAATCTTTTATGCTAGTGAAGAATGTTTAATTGAAAATTGTAATCCAACACGTTCTTTACAAAACGCCTGTTTTGAGTTTAACCCAACTAATTGTAAGGAAGTTCAAAAGGTGATTAATGAGCTTAAATCAGGTTTTTCAAGCGGAAATGACAATATAAGTGCAATGGTCTACAAGCAAAATTGTTCTGAATTAGCCATACCTATTTCACACATTACAAATGTTAGCTTTGAGAAAGGCTTATTTCCTAATCACTGCAAAAATGCCAAAGTTGTACCTGTATTTAAAGGAGGGGATAACCTAAATGTTAATAACTATCGACCTATCTCCCTACTTAACACTTTATCAAAAATAATAGAGAAATTAGCTAAAATTAGATTGATGACTTACATAAAAAAAACATGAAATTCTCTCAATTAATCAATTTGGCTTCAGAGAGAGTATGGGAACAAGTGATGCAGCTTTAAAAGTGATCACCACAGTCGTAGAAGCTCTAGATGCTGGCAACAAAGCAATGGCTGTCTTTCTAGACTTGTCTAAGGCCTTTGATACCGTATCCCATGGTTTACTGCTTAAAAAACTTAATGCAATGGGTGTTGCTAATAAAGCACTAGATTGGTTCAGAACTTATCTTGGGAATAGAACACAGAGAGTAATGATTAATGATCATATTAGTTCAAATAAATCAATTGTATATGGTGTTCCTCAGGGTAGTGTTCTAGGTCCAATTTTGTTTTTATTATATATTAATGACCTTTGCAAATTATCATTCTTCGGTTCTTCAGTTGCATTTGCAGATGATACTGTTCTGGTGTTTACTGGTGATACTTGGGATGAAACTTATGCTAAGTGTGAGTCAGGATTAAAGACTGTTAAAACGTGGCTTGATCAAAACCTTTTAACTTTAAACACACAAAAAACTAAATACATTACTTTTAGCATTTCTTCCGTAAGTCAACCCTCTGTAGACCGTTCCTTAACAATGCATTGTTGTGTACGCGAGTGCAATTGTCAATCTTTGGAAAGAGTAGACAATATAAAATATCTTGGCTTAATTATTGATAAATATTTAAAATGGAATGATCATATTACTGTATTAACAAACAAAATAAGAAAACTAGCCTATATCTTCAAGACCCTAAGAAATATATTGGACAAAGTTACACTAAAAACTGTATATTATGCTCTTGTTCAATCTCTTCTTTCATATAATGTTGTATGTTGGGGTTCATGTTACAAGACTACACTAGAGTCCCTAAATGTTGCTCAAAAATTAATTTTAAAAATAATGTACAAAAAATGTTTTTTATATCCATCACACCGATTATACAGTGAAAGTAAAATTATGACAGTAAGGCAATTATACATAATACAAGCTCTGTGTAAATTTTTCAACAATATTGATACTGCTATAAGGTCACAACAAGTGCACAATACTAGAATGGGTTCTTCTCTAGTGTATCAGCCGGCAAATAACAGAACATCATTTGGACAAAGGAGTTTTTCTTGTAAATCTCCTTTGTTATATAATAGGCTCAGTGACAACATTAAAACTATAAATACACTAAATTTATTTAAAAAAGTGATAAAAAAATCTATGTTAGCTGAGAATGGTGATTTCGCTTTATCCATGTTATCCCTTATGTTGTAATCAATGTTGAAACATTATATACGCTCAATATTATCATTACTATCTACTTATTATTACTTACTTACTACGATTTACTTCTTATTTCTTTCTGATTACTACTTATTACTATTTACTTATAATTATATTTTGTTTACCTACATTTTATTATTTATTTAATACTATTTACATAATTTTATTTTTTATCTACTTATTATTATTTACCTATTTTTATTTTATTTAAATATTATTTACCTATTTTTATCATTATTATGTACTTATTATTATATACCTATTAATATTTAATGTGTATTGTTATATGCTTATTAATATTTACTTATTATTATTATTTACCTATTATTATTATTTAACAATTATAATCTAAATTTTAATTTTTATTGTATATCTACTACTAATATTTACTTATTAATATTTACTATTATTTACTTATTAATATTTACTATAATTTACTTATTAATATTTACCACTCTTTATTCATGTATTATTATTTACTTATTAGTATTTACTTATCATTATTAAATTGTAAAGCCGCTCATCTCAACACAGGCCTGTCCTAGGGAGATGAGTGTCTAATGTTTTGTTGTCATATTTAAATTTGATGAAATAAATAAATAAAAAAATAAAAAATAAATGTAAATTGTACGGGACCGGAACCAGCAAATAAAGATTTAAGATTGCACAACTGGTCCGGCCCCAATAGCCAAACATTTTTGTGCAAACTTGTACAAAGCTATGAGATATTGTACAAGTGGCGTGTGTGACCGCCACGGCTCTTCCAAATAAAATGAAAGAGCGAGATGACGTGTGCGAGGGAGAAGGGTGATTTCGGGAACACGATGCTACTCGACGCAGTCAATAGCATCGTGGGAGGCTAACTTAGGCGTCCCGCGTAGCGCCTGGTTGGCATTTATGTAGAGGCCGAAAACGGCGTTTTTGGCAGTCATCCGGCGACGCTTGAACCGACATCACCTCTGCTCCACCGACCGCTTTACCTCGTTCTTCTTAAAAACCGACCTGCCTTCTTCTTCTCTGACTCCCCGCTGACCCTTGGACTATACCACGGACCCATACTACCAACGCTCACGGAATCAGACGGAAAATGACCACGGACAAGGCTCGCAGAGCAGCATCCGAGTTTGCACAAAAGTGTGTATTGTGCAAACGGATTTGTACAGCCGCAGGAGTTTTTGCACAAAAAAGGAATTTTGAGCAGAAGAAAAGTGATACAAAAATCGTTGTCGTTCCCTCTTGCAAAAGGGAACGATAGGTCTCCACCCCCTCCCCTCCAGCCCGCTTCGCAGATCGGGATCAGCCGGCCTCTACAGTTCGCTTGTGTGCCAGAACACGTCTGGTACAAGTATTGAGCAATAATATTATCATAATATGTGTTTTGATAATTGGTTTGCTCATGAATACCCTAATTTAATTCACTTATAATGGTTTTTTATATTGAACATCAATTATAGAGCAGTTACCCAAATTAAGTTTAAATTTCGCCAAAACTAAAAAAATACATATTAAAAATACAAAAAAAGTAAAAAATACACAACAAATGTCCATACTACACTGAAAACAGAATGCGCACGTGACGTCAGATATTCCAAATGCAATGGTATCAACATAACAAGGAGTTTGATGAAATGATTTTTTATTCGCTTTTAAAGTATAGTTATATATAATAAAAGTTATAAATTCAGAATCGGCATTTGCTGATCTATATGAATATGTCTTTTTGAAGCCATTATATTTTTCGTTGGAGTTCCTTATTATGCTAGTAAGCAAACTCGTTGTTTAGGAACTCTGTCAATAAATTATCAAGAAACAACGAACAGAAACTTAAAAATCAGTATTTATTAATTTTTGAACGAAATATTGCAGGAAAACTATCTAAATTTGCACTGTTCATACGGAAATAATTTACAATCTTCAAGGTAATTATGACAAGACGTTATTATTATTGATAAATGGCCATGTCCACCGATATCTATCTTACGATATAACATACGAGTATATGGTCAAAACCGTAGGAATTTTTTAAAACCGCACGACGTATCACGCATCAGGCCACACTTGCCCCGACCTGTACACCTTGGAGTAATAATATATATCACTCTAAACTTTACACGTACACTTCCGGGCGTACGCTGCGATGAATGGATCGGCGCGCCCGTTTAAGTGTGGTGACTTTTTTTTACCCAAATGAACGCAACGTTTCTGTCTGCAGGCCGATTTGGCGTATCGGTGGGCGCTTTGGAGCGTAAATCGAGAAACGCAGGCGGAAATGTATGTGCGGGAGACGCTATTAAGTTGAATATCAGCATCGGTTGGATTGTTTGTTTATCTCCTCAGTTTCTCCTTGTTGGAGACGGGCCCCGAGATAACGGTCCCGGAGCGGTGGTCCAGGATGATGAAGCTGATGCTTGTCCCCGGCGCGAGGCCTCTTACGGAGTAGGCTCGCACTGTTGCGTTGAATGTGAGAATAAGTTTATTTGTTACCTCTTCCATGTTCTGCCTATTGGAGACGGGTCCCACGGTGGTGACCGCCATACGGTGCATCAGGATGATGAAGCAGGCGGAGAAGAAGCGCAGGCCCCACATTATCTGTAACTTGTCCTCGCTGCGGGGCTTCCTGCCGAGGTCGCGCAGGTGGTGGATCATGGAGTACGTGCGCACTATCTGCGGACATTCTGCCTCTGAAGAATTAAATCACAGCCGTTTTATTATTCCGCTAGATGTCAAACAAGGATCTGCGCCACTTTGAGTTTTTGATATTTGAACGATCCCTGTTAAAAACAGCCAATTAGCCTTTGATCTAATTGTGATAGACGGACAAGCATAAAAACCTTACCGTTATGCTTGAAAGCTGATTATAAATTGATCAAAAGCTGAAACGGGCCGTCGGTGGACCGTTCAAATATTAAAATTTTCAAATGAGAACACCTCAACCAAATAAATTGATAATTTTATGGTAACTAATTCAAACATTTTGAAAGAACCCTTTTTTTCTTGTGAAACAAGTGACAAAACAAGATGGCGTCTTCTAATTTTAGGCAGTTAAATAAATTTTTTAAATCTCCATATAACATAATTGATATTCAAACGTCAACAGATGATAAGTATTGCAGAAAGGTTATGCAAACTTAATTACTCCCTTCGAAAACTTTCGATGCTTAGGGTAATTAAGTAACATAGTATAATATACGTTGTACATTTATCTTACCATAGTTTCCTTCCTTCCATATTAAATACCAGTGGTAGCAAGATGACAGCACCGCCACCCCGACGGAAATTCCAAATATCGAACTGAAAATATTAACGTATTATTAAGATTTTTTTTTTCTGTCTACACTCATCAATACTTAAAGCTAAGGAATGGACATAAACCTCATGCGTGATACTAACAGGGCAATTTTGTGATTTTTCACAAAAGCGGCGCTATAGAAATGGTCCGATTATTATTATTATTATTATCACTGCGTCATACATTTCAATATCCGTTAGCTCAAGACTCAGGGAGGAGGGGAGGCGGAAGCAGTGCGACGTACTTCTGTTATACCACAAGCGGGACAACAATTCAATAACTTCTCGGTAAGCACGCGTTCAGTAAATCTATGCCCTGCATTTTGATCGTTTACCCGCCAATCATCCTTTGAGTTCAAACATGAAGCGGGATATGAATTTTCTGCTAATAAAAGGAGTAGAAAAATATGAACGCCTTTATAACTGTAAATTACCGGCATATGCTGTAAAGTGGACAACGAAGAAAGCTTGGTGTGCAATTGGAGGACTTCTCTTATATGGAGGAACGTGCTGGACCAGTTCTTGGAATGTTTTTTTTGACATCATCTCCGGACAGTTCCCTGGCAGCAGTAAATAACCTACAAAGAATCTTACGTCCGATGTAGGAGTGGACCAAAAACCTCCTCCTTTTTTCCTCGTTTGAAGGAATAAATAGCGACAAGATCCTCGTCTTCACTTGATTCACTCGAAATTTTTCGGTTTTGACATTGATAGATCCGATAACATTCGGCGGTAAATATGATAGCAGAAATCTGCAATGCCGACAATTTACTGGCGACTATAAATCACTGCAGACGCATTAGAGAGTCGATGGAGGAAATATCGGGACACATTTCCTGCATTTTTGCTGCAGCCGGTTTTATGTCGATCCCTACCGGAGAACCTTATAAAATATACAATACAGGTAAATTACTGGAAAACTAACCACACAGAAACCTTTGAATTTTTAAACTTACTATAACAATTTATTCCGTATATAAAACCGACAACAAACAATTCATCTCAATATTTAAAAGCAGTTTGTGCTAAAAAGGCTTTTTCTAAAATATTTGAATTAGTGTGATCACGTTTCGTCCTTAAATTAATATGAAACGTGATAAAATTTTCTCATTAGCATTATAATAAAACAATTGTACTCTAAAACAATACTACTTTTCATTCATAAATACAAAAACAAGAAATAACAACAATCACACATATTAGAAACACTACATCTCTGAGTCAAAAACACATACAACAAGTAACCACAAACACAACATTTGGTCAAAAAAACTTCTTATATTATGGTACTATACTCTACAAGAAAATCCCACTTCCTTCAAAAATCACAACAGTCATAATAAATTTAAAAATCAAACAAAACACTGCATACGTTAAAAAGGGAGATCTGAAATAGAAAATATATGAACACCAAATACAGACTAACAAAGCGCCCTTGACGTGATTTTCCCACGAAAACGTCGCTATAGAAGTAATCCAATTATTATTATTATTTATTATTAACCACTCAACTGCACTTAAATACCTCCCTTGCATTTTTTCTATTCTTTTCATCAAGCCCATCAATTTAATATAATGTAATGTAATATTTTGTAAATGAAATCCTCAGCACGGGAAATCTCAGTGGGGATATCATTATTTGTTATTTTGCTATAAAAAAGAAGATAAAAACATTGTGATTAATCTTCTTATGATTCTCAATTAAAACTAATGATTTAAATTTTTATTACTGTTATTCAAGAATCTAGTAATATTATACGTACGCGTTTCTCGTATGGATGGCTGATGCCCTAAGAGGAACGGATGCGCTGCCTGCTGCGTAGATAACTTAATCTTGGTTTTGAGACCGTAATACCAATCCAAACTGAATGATACATTTTTTTTTTATTTAACGGTTTAGTAAATATCTAGGACGGATGAGACGGATGGGTATTTTACTTATTTTTGTTTCAAATTAAATTACATGTCATGAAAAAAAATCAATTTTCATAATTTTAGAGGCAACTTAGAAAATTATTTGCGGATTTGTAGTATTTTTTTTTTAAATTATTATATTTGGTATGTAAATAAAAATGAAAAATAAAACATTTAAAAAAAAACCGTTTTTCGGGTCAAAATTTTAAATTATATACGGCAAATTTGTGTTCCAACGTAAATTGGTCGCTTTTAATTTAATTTTAAGTTTATTATGTTTTCAAACTAGACGCAGTAAAACTTTTTTTTTAAATCACCATTAGCCCCCAAATAATTGTTAAAAGTGCCTCTAAAATCTCGAAAAATCAATTCTAAAGGAATGCGCTATATTTCGTAAAACAAAAATAAATAAATTATTTATAACGTCTCCGTACTCGTTATTTACTATACTTCTTGATGATTAAAAAGATCATTAGGTTTTGGCCTGAAATCCAAAATTAAGTTTTGTATTAAACAGGCCGCGCAGGCGCTCCTCATAAATGGGTTGTCACTACGGTTTTAGTTGCCGGAGACCGATGTGGAACCGGTCTTTTATAAAGTTCCTTTCGGCAAAGTTCAAAAAGTTTTTGAGTGGAATATGTTTACCTTTTTTATGAATTGAAAAAAAATTGAAAATTTTGATTTTTGATTTGTGTGGCTAAAAGTTTGCAGAAGTTTCTTGTTTTGTTAGGTGGCTTCCCACCTATCCACCACATAGATCATGGTGATAAACTGAACTGCGGATTCTAGAAGATGTAGAATATCCATCGATGATGGCCATGCCTTCCCTCGACGTCAATTAAGTTGCGGCAGAAAAACGTTTTTAAAGTGACCCATTTTGATGTTGCGATTGGATAACATTCTGAAAATGCGTGGTGCAATTATTGGGAAAAGATTTGAGTCGACTGGCAATTTTTCGATCTTTGACAGAGGACGAAAAACCAGTACCATACGAATGAATACCCCAATTGAATGCTACTGTTCAGTGGCGTGCAGTCCACAATGGATAAAAAGCTGTGCCTACCCCAAGGAGGATAAAAACCATAAAAAAATTTTTTTATAAAAAAACTAAATTTTTCGATAAATTTGTGAATTATTTTTAGGTCCCGATCACAATTTATCAAAAAAGGGATATACTCATTTTAATAATTTTTCTATTTTACACATTTGATTACCATGTAGTTCTAACCTGACTTATGCCGATACATTTGACTTTATCAATCTAGTTTTTTTGCGAGTTTCTATTTCCACTTTCATATAAAGCTGTGAAAAGGAAACAATGCACTGCTAGTAATTTTAGCACAGTGAAAATAACGTTCGTTTTGAAATCCTTTTGCTAAAGGTTTTTACCTGTTCATAAATGGGAATTATTTAGTTTTTAACACTAATGCTAGGTTAAAACCCGACAAGAAAAGCTGTTTTTTAAATAATTTAAAGATATTTATTATATCTAATGGTTTTAACCTGATAATAAATTATCGGTATTTACTTATGAACACTACCACTAGGTTAAAGAACAACATGAAAAACTGTGTTTTTTTCTCAAAATATTTTAAAGATAATAATTGTTTACATGATAATAACAGAAGGTATGCAAGTACAAAAAAATATATTAAAAATATACATATATATATATACTATATAAAATTACGTTATCGGTCAATTTTTTTAGACCAGGGTAGCCAGGGAAGAATCGACTCACGTGCCCCCTTCATTTCAAACACCTTGAGGTTCGTTTCCAATCAAATATGACCGTGTCATGCGATTCGGGGGAAAATCGACCTTCCGCATATCGAAATTCAAAGAAAGCAAGGCTCAGAATGGGTCAAATGACGAATCCGCTTTTCTAGTCTCGCGAAAGTCAACCGAACCGCCCGTCGAGTTTAAAACACCGCAAGGCTCATTTTGGCGTAATACAAATACAGACTAAATTCAGACTAACCGAGTCAGCCGCGGATCGGGCAAAAATATGGAAAAATTCTCTTTCGCAGTCCCCTCACAGAAAAATGTAATCTGTTAAATACGCGGACTGGGGAGGTTAAATAAATGAATAATATTTACTAAAACAGATGTCGGAAGGTTTATAATTGGTCAGATCTGACACATTCCCTGAAAAAAGTCCCACAATATTCCATCAAACTTTTGACATTTAAAAAATCCGGAAAAAAACGACATCTTTTGATCAAATGTATAAAATTGCCAAAATTTTTACTATCGACCTTAGCGGTGGAATCTACAACTAGAGCAAATTCGGTCTGAAAAAATTAAAAAACCGATCGAATTGGCACTAATTCAAACACCGCGAAAAAAAAGAGATTTTCCCCGCCTTTCCATTATTCTGTTTCCTTCAATAATATTCCATAGTATTTTCGCATAATATATAGTCAAGGACAGAAAGACGTGAATGCGAATTTTATTTAATTTTTTTAATGTTTTTTTCTATTTTTTTTTTTTCAGAAAATCGAAAAGGTCCGTCTCGATGAACGTTCGCGTGGCAAAATTTTATTTTTCTAATAAAGATTTTTCATCATTTTTTTCATTTATTTATTACGAATAGAGAGAGCGTTGGCGTTAATATAAGGAAATTGAGAATTCAAAAAGTGCGCTCTCATATCAACAAAAAAATTTAAAAAAAAAAAACTTTTAAAATTTTTATGTACAATTTTATTTATTAATTTGAAATGGAAATTTTATTAGAGTTCATATTGTATATTTACCAAAAAGCTATATGGCCGACAAGATGGCGGCCGATACAATTTCGCCAGGTAGGAGGAATATTAAGGCTATAATTTTCCGGTAGGTACCATACTTAGAGCAGTACCTGCCTATAAATGGTGATTCATATACCTGGACTGCATAAGTTTATATAGGAAATTCTTGACATAAAGTTGCCACATTGCCACCGTGAAGAAAATATTTACCCTATCAAATTTACTCGAAAATAATTAGGTAATTTTCAGTTAAAGTTTTCTTTTGGCAAAAGGCGATATTATTACTTGATTATTTTTAATATATTAGAAATACCATACATTGCGGCAGTTAAAATCGCTGCTTTATTTATATATATATTTATTTTAAAATGCGCCATTTTTTTTTTAAATATGGATCAAATAAACAGAATCCGATGAGCGTGTGTTTCTGTTTCGAGATTGCCATGATACATTTATTTTTTTATTGCTTTTAATACCTTGTATATAAAATTACAGTCCCACTAAGATTCTACCAGGAGCTGAGGCGTCTGAAGAGTAATAATATTGAAAGAAAAAAACATTTTTTTTTTTTACTATAATTATAACATGGGTATCCAAAAACGCGTATCGACGTAGCGGATCCGAGGAACTCGGTGAAAATTTAAGTAGTAAACTCTTTGGCTCTCTTTTGCGAGGAAAGGCAATTATTGAGAGCATTTTTTTTCTTAAATACTCAATAAGGGTAGTTGTAGGGTAGGTGTAGGGTAGATCTAAGGTAGATGTAGTATAGGAGTAAAGGAAAGGGTCGGTGTAGGTGTAGGGGTAGAGGTATGTATAGCCAATATAGGAATCAAACTGAGCGTCTCCACCTACGCAACCTGATTTGCGCAAATGAAAAATTTGGCAGCAAACTATTTAGTTAAATAAAGCTTATATTGAAAGTTAATTCTTCTTCTTTTCTAGTCGTAGGGTAGGAGTTGGGTATATGTAGGGTAGGAGTGGAGTAGGTGTAAGGGGTATGGGTATAAAATTATGCGTATCGACCTACACAACCCGATTTAATCAGTAAAAATTAGATCAGTAAACCCCTAGGCCGTTTTTGCAAGAAAGTGTTGACACACAATTAAATAGGGGTAATGGTAGGATAGGAGCAGGAGTAAAAGTAGAAGTAGGGGTAGGAGTAGGAGTAAGAGTAGGAGTAGGACTTGAAGTAGGAGTAGGGGTAGGAGTAGAGGTTAGAGTAGAAGTAGGTGTAGGAGTAGCTGTAGGAGTAGGGGTAGGGGTAAGGGTAAGTGTACTCGATATAGATATTAGAATTAAGCGTCTCAACGAAATAAACCCGATTTTCAAAGTGATAAATTGAGCAGTAAGCTCCTTGGGCCGCTTTTAGCGAGATAAGAGTCACCCTGATCTTCATAGGGGTAAAGGTTGGGGTAGGGGTTTAGGTAGGGGTAGGGGTAGGAGTAGGGGTAGAAGTAGGAGTAAGAGTAGATATAGGTGTAGGGCTAGATATTGGTGTAGGGGTAGGAGGTTGAGTAGAAATATTTTTCGGAATATTCTCGTACATTTTAAAAATTGTTTGTAACATACACACCCCTTTGCTTCATCCACATTTCAACACACATATACACAATTATTCACAACTATTGTAAAACTGCAATATGCAAAACCCAATCTTATACAGTAATTCATTATAAGCCTCGAAATTCAGACAAGGGCCTGCCTGGAAAAATCAAATCGACAACGCACCTCCTTAATTTGCAAGACCCGTAAGGTTCATTATCGGAGAAATTGAAATACGCCAAAAACCACCATCCGTATATCTAATTTAAAATACTAACCTCAGATTCTTTAAAAAGGGGACCTAGAACGCCTTGGTACGTGAAAATCCACAGTCAGTATATCGAATTTCGAAAAAACTAGGGGTCAGAGTGGGTCAAATTTGAATTCAACACCTGAAGTTAGCTGCGAATCGAACTGGCAATAAAAAAACTCCGGAAACTAATGAAAACTTTGTATCGAAGAGACGGAACACTTACAGGTTCCATCTAGCGGCGAGAATTTGAACCACCGTCAATTTAGTGAGGTAAATTTAAAATCCGTTCGAGTTCTGCGTTGGTTCTAATTTCAACCGCAATATTCGTATGGTGTTTTCAAGTTTTCTTTGAGTTTACAGAACTTTTAGTCAATGTGTTGCCAATGCAATGAAAATTGTAATTACTGGGTAGGAACGTACAAAAGTACCTACCCGAAAACGTAATCTATTGAACAATTGGAATTTATTCATTGGATATTTTACGAGGTACCTGCCGGGATAGTATGAAATGATTATCTTGCAGGGAGAATATTAAAAAAAAAATCATTTTTTAATTCGTTGGCGATTTTCCGAAAACCACGAAACAAAAATAATATTATTTGATTATATTTAGGAGAACGTAAAAAATCGTTTTCTATCAATAAATACATAAAAAATGTATTTATTGATAGAAAACGACAATTTTTCCGACGAAATTTTTATTAAGAGATGGTAAAAAATCATAATAAATGCATTTATTGATAGAAAACGACAATTTTTTTAATGAAAATTTTAAAATTAATATAGCGCAGTTTTTTTTACTTATACCTCGAACTTGGTAGTTAGCTCTTAGTCCCCCTTTTGCGAGATTTGGCTCATGTTTTTAAGTGAAAATATTACGCAAAATACATTTATTGAAATAAAATGACTAGGGGTCGGGGTAGGAATAAGAGTAGGAGTAGGAGTAGAGGTAGTCGTAGGGGTAGCCGATATGGTTATCAAGCTGAGCGTCTCTTACGCAATCTAATTCGCGCAATCAAAATTTGGCGAGAAAAGGCTCACACAGAACTAAATAGGGGTAGCGGTAGGGTAGGAGTAGAAGTAGGAGTATGGGTAGGAGTAGGAGTAAGAGTAGGTGTAGGAGTAGGAGTAGGAGAAAGAGTTGGAGTAGGGGTAGGGGTAAGGGTAGGGGTAAGGGTAGGTGCATGGGTAGGGGTAGGATTAGGGGTAGGTGTAGGGGTAGTTGTAGAGGTAGGTGTAGGGGTAGGAGTAGGAGGGTGGGTAGAAATATTTTTCTTATATTAATTTTTCAATTATTTCTTAAATTTCGTTACTTTTTAACAGGATATAATATATGGGAATTGAAGTAAATAAGTTAGAGTGTAAATTTATGTGTTTTTCATCCCCGATGACTTAAATTTTTATAAATATGTTTTGCTAATAAATTGTCAATTTGGGGGGAGTTGAGAAGGCAGAGAATACTGGTAGGGAGTTAAATTGAAGGTTTTACTAATTCATGCATAAAGCTTGGAAATTGTTCATTGACAAGACACTCAATGAAATTATGGTATAGAGTATCATCTGACCCGAATTCAAAGTAAGGCGAGCTTACTATGTGGAATCTGGCAAGATGACTAAGACAAGAAGTATGACCTAGTCTCTTCGAGTTATAGAAGTAAAGTTTGTATTAATGAGATCTGATGACCTTTTGTTAGAGAAACTATTTTTCATTCAGGTGAATGGTCCTGGACTTTATATTTACTTTTAAGAATAGGGAAATATGGTAGTCTCCTACTGGAACAGGAATATCATTTAACGAACCATGAACAGTGGCTTCCTTAGCAATGAAATCTGCTGTTTCGTTTCCAGTAATACCCAGGTATTACTCTATATCTCAAGACAGAATTTATTTACGTATTATTGAAATATTCCGTTTTCTAGCGATTTAACAATTGATCGTCTTTTCTGGGTATTTATCACGACTTATGGTTTCAATTACGTATATATTGTCATATGAATTATATAATTATATATCTGACGACCTCCATGGTCGAGGGGTAAGGCTGGTTATTTATGGTTATTATTAATTAGATATAGTGTTTACTAAATACGTATAGTTATAATTAAATAAATGTACTTATTATCAATTATATTTAGATTTACTAAAATATATTTATTAAATTACTTTTTTTTTAAATGTACATATAGTTATAATTAAAACTTTAAATTAAGTTTTACAAAATAAGTATGAACATGATAATAAAAAAATTATGAACCACTTTTCTTTAAATTGAAATTAAATTAATGTAGTTCTGCTAATTAAGAACAATAACATCTAATAAAGTAAATATCGTGTTAAAATGATGAACATAGTAAAATATTAGATATATATATATATGTGTGTGTAGATACTGCTTTTTTACTTACCACAATTACTTGATAAACATTCGCAATTGGTAAGTAATAACAGAAAAGTGCACATTTTTAACAGATATTGTTATTTTTTACAAACGTTTTTGCAATGATAATATAGAATAGGTATTTACAAGGGTTTTGACAAAAAATCAGCACATTAAGCCAATTGTAAATATGATAAAAGGTTAAACAGAACTCGACCCTTCATTCCGAAGAATGACTCCCATGGTAATTACTGTGTTTTTACTTACCACGACAGTTTTGTTAATTGTCATTGTCACTACTCCTGTGATGAAGATGAATAAATGTGTTCGGTAAACCTCTGTCTTTTGCGAAAAGGAAATAAAAACGTAAAATACAAACAAAAATCCACTAACTAAAATAACGAAGCGCCAATGCTCAGCGGCTTGGACTCGTACACCTCTCTCTGGCAAGTTTTGTTTTCGACGTTGACTTCGAAGCTGACTCCTACTCCAGCAGCCGGTAACCCCTCGGCTCCCTCGCGTGCCAGGGCCAACACGGGCGCCGGCGCCTCTTGGCTGAGCTGTCGCTGGAGCAGTGCCGCCAGGGCGGGGGCCGAGCAGCTGGCCGGGACGCACAGGCCCCAGTGGATCAAGTCACGCTTAATGCGGATGGGGTCGCCCCTGTACTGGAACATAATGAGATATTTTCACAATTGAGGGAATGTGTAGAATATTAATAATTACTTCTCGGGTCTGATCGTCGTACTAGAAATGTTTAGGTTTTTATTAGTAATTATTAACAATTGTCACTGGGAAACGGAACTACCCCTACATACAAACATACAGGTGGCGCAAATTTAAATATAAAAAAGCTCTTTAAAATGTTAAGTACGGGCTCCCTGCTATGCCCACCTCTGTTCAATATATATACACATGACATATCTTTGACCGACAACAATCAATCCCAGAAAGCTCTAGAAGCCGATGATACAGCTATTTTGACACAAAACAAATCCCCCAGAATGGTAACCCTCAGACTTCAACAAAACATAGCCGTGCTCCAAATATGGTATGACAAGTGGCTCATTGACGTGAACCTGACCAAGAGCGCTGCACTTTTGACGAAGAACTCGCGGCACCCCGGTGGGTCACGTCAAAATGTACGACAAAATCATACCAAGCAAAAAATTGCCAAGTACCTAGGAGTGAAACTCTATCGGAAACTACAACAACACACAGACCTAGCGAAACCGGGAGGGACACCAAACCCAAAATACTCCCTTATCAGCTACAATAGTTAACTCAACCTAAAAAACAAACTTCTCATTTAGACATCGACAATCTGACCAAAATTAACATACGTATCATCCATATGGAAAAGGCTAGAATCATTCCAGAATGCATTGCTCCGACGATTCACCAAAAGTCCCTGGTTCGTCAGGAATAGTATAATTAACACGGGCTCGAAAATTCCTCCCCTCCGAAAACATATAATAGATTTAGCAAAACAGTCTACTCCAAAGCAGAATCGAACTCGAATCTTTCGATATCTAACCTCGGCTGCTGGACCCCCAGCACCGACTCCCCCCGTCTCCGCCCAAATTCCATCTTATACCCTCCATTACCTTAGTGACCGGGCTTAAAAATAAGATTGCTATCGAGCAAGTGCTACTATCATATAAACCACAGTTTACAATTATATGAAGTAAAAATAAGTTAAAGTACTACAGTAGCAATAGGCAGCCCGCTCACTGGGTAAAGAAGATTATTTCCTCATTTATCCACCTCTAACCACAGTTGACACAGGAATACGGAGAAACGTTTCCTGGCACTGAACACAATTTTTTTACAATACGATATACTCGTATGTTGATTTATTGCTAAAGTCCTTTTAAGAAATTTACAAAAATAAGTTATCTTATTAACAAATATTTTATAACATTATTTTTATAAGTTTCTAGAAGGTCGTCTAGAACTTTAAAATACATTAAAGATTTATTCCGTTTCATAATCCGTGTGTACATCCGCCAACAAATAATTCATCTCAATATTTAAAAGCATTCCGTGCTTAAAGGCTTTTTTTTTAATATTTCAATTAGTGCCATCTGTGAGTGCGTATCACGTTTCGGTGACCCTTGAGAGGAACGGCTGCGCGGCCTGTTTCATACAAAACTTAATTTTGGTTTTGAGGCCAAAATACCGATCCTAACTGAATGATATATTTTTTTTAATTAAAGGTTTAGTAAATATCTAGTACGGATGAGAAGTATTTTATTTATTTTTGTTTTACCTTATGAAATATAGGCCATTAAAGGAATCGATTTTTCGCGATTTTAGAGACACCTTTAACAATTATTTGGGGGCTAATGGTGATTTAAAAAAAAGTTTAACCCCGTCTACTTTGAAAATATAATGAGGTATAAAATTTAAAAATATATATATTTTTTTAAATAAGCACTATGGTGGGCTTTAAATTAAATTAAAAACGACCAATTTACGTTGGAATACAAATTTACCGTATATAATTAAAAATATTGAAACGAAAAAACCTTTATTTTTTTAAGGTTTTGTTTTTATATTTTTATTTATATAATCATATTTCCAAAGCAAATATATATTAAATACAATAAAACCCGCAAATAATTTTCTAATTTGCCTCTAAAATTATGAAAATTGTTTTTTTTTTCATGGCATATCCTTCATAGTTTAAAGCAAAAATAAAAAACTTCTCATCCGTACCAGATATTTACTAAACCTTTAAATAAATAAAACAAATCATGCAGTTTGGATCGGTATTTTGGCGTCAAAACCAAAATTAAGTTATGTATGAAACAGGCACTGCAGCCGCATTTGGTAAATTTGAAGATGGAACATCTCAAACTGTGTCAAGGCATTCTTGCCACAAACCCCCGGTTGCTTCGCATTCATTCTCTTTGTAATTGTTTTGTTCTCTTTATTATTACAAGCATTATATTATTTACATTAAAGCCTCGGTCACAGAGAGCGATTACAACGCTGCTATGTATCCGCGACGAGTGATCGCTACGCCTCCTAGCCGCTACTAGTCACACGGAGCTACTGAACTATCTGGAATTGCGAGCAGGAAGTAGCGAGCGAACAAAAATTGAACTGTATTTTTTAAACGACTGACCCTATCCAGTTCTACCTAAATTATCTAATATAAATACGAGGAAACACACACATTACATACTTGAATGAATTACAAATAACACAGAATAAAGTTATATAAAAAACTTTTCGATTATAACTCAGACACCCCCCACTAAAAAGCTATACCAAGAAATGAACTCGTTGAAAATCAGAAAACTGTACCAATATAATATATGCCCATTAATCTACAAAATACAAAATGGGCTCATACGCACGAATACAGAATTTATAAAAAAACACATCACAAGTACACGAACACTACACAAGACAACATAATAAATTGTACACGAATACAGTAAAGACTGCAAATGGTAAAAGAAGTATAGGCTATGAGGGTGTATATATACAATCTCCTTCCCGATAGCCTGAAAACGTAGAATAGAGTAAGAAAATTTAAAAAAAAAAAGTTCAATCTCAAAATAAGTGAGCAAAATAACAATGTATAATAGGAATAATTTGTAAGGTATGTAAATAATATAATGTAATATTAAATAATATAAGTATTAAAAAAGGTTAAGAATAATATATATGTATGTAATTATTTAATATAATATGTATGTAGTTAAGTTAATTAATATAATATGTATGTAGTTAATTAATATAATATGTACGTAATTAATTAATATAATATGTATGTAGTTAATTAATATAATATGTATGTAATTATTTAATATAATATGTATGTTGTTAAGTTAATTAATATAATATGTATGTAGTTAAGTTAATTAATATAATATGTATGTAATTAATTAATATAATATGTATGTAGTTAATTAATATAATATGTATGTAATTAATTAATATAATATGTATGTAGTTAAGTTAATTAATATAATATGTATGTAATTAATAAATATAATATGTATGTAATTAATAAATATAATATGTATGTAATTATTTAATATAATATGTATTTAGTTAAGATAATTAATATAATATGTATGTAGTTAATTAATATAATATGTATGTAGATAATTAATATAATATGTATGTAGTTAATTAATATAATATGTATGTAGTTAAGTTAATTAATATAATATGTATGTAGTTAAGTTAAGAAAGTGAAATAATTATATATTTCTTTTAACTTAATAAATAATTTTTAAAAAAGAGTCGTTTGAACTGTGCCGAGCTAAATAAACAATTTATTTTTAAGTCCCCGCAAAAGGAAAATGGGTTCGCGACTGGATTAGTCGAAGAGAAAACCGGGTGTTTCTGCAGCACTCTTAAAACAACTCGTTTTGGAAGATCCACTTGCCTCTAAAAATATTTGAAGGCTAACTTAAGAAAGTTTGATGAATGACTTAAATTGGTTACTCCTCAACGTATAACAGCAGATTCACTAATGAGAAAAACGATTCCATGCAACACCAATGTTGAAAACTTAAACTAGCTTCTAGCAGCTAGGCTTTGGTTCTATGAAAGCAGTGAAATAGTTCATAAAATAATACATATTATAAATATAAGCGATTATTATTTTATAAGGCTTGGCTGTATTTCAAAACTGGTTAAAGGTGAACTCGCTTACAATCAATGTGAGTAAAACTAAATATATAGAATAACATTCTCGATTAACAAACATGCTTGCCTGCGCTTAACCAAGGCTAAAAATATTAAATATCTTGGAATTATGGTAATTCTCAATTGATGATAAACCACGGTGGGATTTACACATTAATAGAACTTCAAAAAGGCTAATAAAACTCATCTACTTCTTCAGAAAATTACGAAATATCTTGTCAACCAATGATCTAAATTGAGTATATTATGCCACTCTCATTTGGAATATGGAATTTTGGTATGGGGCTCAGCTGCATCAAATTACATGAAACCACTAAATATAACTAAGAAATGTATCATAAATACCATTTTAAAGGTTCCCATAAGGAAGTCAACAAGGGAAAAGTTTAAACATTTCTACGTTCCAAGTATACAAAAAATCTTTTCCAAAAATGTTCTAGTTCATCATCTCAAAAAGGACAAAATGGCTATGACTCCTCATAATCATAATACCAGAGCAAAGCAACTAGACGAGCTAGATGTACCTAAGAGTAATACTACTTTTAGTTAAAGAAGCTCTGAATTTTTAGCTGTAAAATTATATAGCAAACTCCCCACTTAGTATCAAAAAAGTAATTCAAACAATAATTGCATTAACAGCCGTTCTCCCCAACTTTTCGAATGATCAATCTGAGACGCCGATCAGCCAAGTGTTTTGTTAAGTATTCGCTCTATTTGACTGTCTCCAAACATTTTTTTAACTTTGAACTTCCTAAATTGTCTACGAAGGACTCGCCCACTTCTATGAAAAATATAATTGTACCACCACACGTTCATAGTCAATAAAATGACATCAAATTAAAAACTCTCAATGTTAAATTAACATAGACGAGTTAATTTTCTATTTATTATGAATACATATTATTGATCTTAAATATTGTAATGCAAACACCAACATTTTATATTTAAAAACGTATATGTTAAAAATAAATTGTTAGCTTGACTTTTACTAATGCCGCGAAAACAGAAGTAGACATTTTTAACGTTTGTCTTTCGTGCGTTCTTTCAATTTTCAATCAATAATTGTCAAAAATATCTTCATCGTCGCTGTCTTCATATTCGCTGTCCATACCCGCTATTGGTATTACATTAAAAATATCTTCACTTTCGCTATCCATATTCAAAAT
Organism: Halesus radiatus; assembly: GCA_022606495.2. Lineage (NCBI taxonomy): Eukaryota > Metazoa > Arthropoda > Insecta > Trichoptera > Limnephilidae > Halesus > Halesus radiatus. The sequence goes on from JAHDVE020009387.1 coordinate 31,775, forward strand.
TGTCAATACACAATAGGTAAAAAAATAGTTCGCGAAACGAATGACGTTTGACCATAGATATCTATGACATTTGACGTTTACGCTGTCATTTGACACTCTGTTGACACTTTTTATAACTCGTCTTTTCCTGAGGAGAACTGTAATCCACAAAAATCGATAACTTAAGATGATCGTAAGTTTGACTGAGAATTTCGTTGGGAAATGCGAATTTCTGCATTTGAACAGTGCTGAGGCAAAATTTCGACTCAGCAGTTGCTCAGTAAGGTTGGGAAGAACGGCCGTAAGTCTAGCAAAACTTGCCTTAAGGAATTAACAGAAAAAGAATTGTCTAGTATTAGCTTATTAACTAGTATTCTTAAAACAACGTCATAGAAATTACTGGGAATACCCTACTCAAAACTTGTAGTTGAAATACAGAAGTCACTGAAACCCCTTTTATTCAAAACCTAGTTTGTACAGGGATCTCTTAGTGAGAAGGGCTAAAAAAAATTCTATAATATATATGTATTTTTTTTATATTTATCCCTTACCTTAAAATGACAAAATGGTATTTAAAAAAATCCAGTATTGAACTTCAGCCCGACAGACACAAGGCAATATAGATTATAAGAAACATTGTTCATCATAATGTCTCTCTCTTTACTACAAAACTAGTCGGCAGTAATTAACTCAATCTCTGTGTCCGTTGGGGCGGGGATATATAAATTCAGTCGGTATTTTTTTTTCTAACGAAGTTGTAAATAAAATAAACATTAAAAAAGTCACTAGTCATCTTTGAAAGGAACCTTCTCTTAATTATGTCTCCAAATAATATAAAGTTTGGAATTAAAAGACTAACTAACGGCCATTCTTCCCAACCCTACTGAGCAACGGCTGAGCCGAAATTTTGCCTCAACACTGTTCAAATGCACAAATACGCTCTTCCGAACGAAATTCTCGATCATCTTAAATATGATATCGATTTTTGTGGATTAAAGTTCCCCTCAGCAGAAAACTAGTTACAAAAAGTGTCAACAGGGTGAACAAACCCCACCGAAATGTCAAATGTCATTGTTAGTTTACGATCTTTTTCGTTATTGAATAACAAATATGTATTTTCGTATTGGAATGTCAAAACATGTTTATTGTATGTTTTAAATGGAGCTGAAGAGAACCCAAAGTATTTTAGTAATTATAAGCCAAGTTTTTCACTCATCGAGAAACTTCAAATGTCAAATGTACGAAACGAACATTGTGCTGCGCGACATTATCAAAAGTCAAGTTAACACTTTATTTTCATCGTATTTTTAGCACACGCGTTTGTGAAGTTTAAAATGTTAGTGTATAGGTTAGATTTTATATTTTAATAGTATGTATTCGTAATATATACAATATTAACTCATCTATGTTAATTTGACATTGAAATTTTTTATTATTGTCTTAAAAGTGGGCGGGTATTTTATCATGTATGAAAGTGGGTGGATACTATTTTATAGTAGGCGGGCACCTCCATAGATAATTTGTGTTGAAAAATGCTTTACAAATACAGGCAAACATAGCTAATACTTAACAAAATCTGGCTGATCGGTAACTCGGATTGATCATTCGAAAAGTTGGAAAGAACGGCTGTAAATATTCATAATAAACCAGACTAGAAATCACGTTGCATTGGAGTATTTATTAAGAAATCCTCATAATACGGTATAAATATTTTTGCCGGGCGTACTTAACAAACGCAGTGGCGAAGACATGCGAGAGTAGACCTGCGTAGTGGCGAAAACGGCCAACTACCAAACGTGATCGCCGAAATCACTCGTTTATCACGATCAGAATTGAACATGTTCTAATTGGATCGCGCGAATGGTTAAAAACTGCTAATTCAGCTACGCATAGCGAATATCTTGTCACACAAAGCGACTTCTAGGTTACTATTCAAATATCAGCGTCGTAATCGCTCTGTGTGACCTAGGCTCAGGAGATACCATATTGTAAAAAAATTGTTTTCAGCGCCATTGAACATTTCTCCCTCTTCCTGTGTCAACTGTGGTTAGAGGTGCATAAATGAGGAGATAATCTTCTATACTATGTGAGCGGGCTGCCTATTGCTACTGTAGGGCTTTTATTTAATTTATTTCAAAGAATCGTAAGCTGTGTTTTATGTCCAACGGCACTTGCTGGTAGCAATCTTATATTTAAGCCCACTCACTAAGGTAATGGAGGGTATAAGATGGAATTTGGGCGAAGGTGGAGAGAATCAAGAGACTAAAATGAACGAAAACCGTACAAGTAGGTTAGGGTGGGGTATTTATATTATTTGATGTATTTGATGTATAGGTGGATAAGGAAAGTAAAGAAAATGTTACTTACAAAAATCTTATCATAGGCGCTTCCATACGGGTCAAACTTGAACTTCTGGTAGGGCAGCGGGTGGTTCTGCTTGACTTGCCTGACCAAAGTGACCTGGGCCAGGCAGTACTGCCGGGCTAGGCCCCCCGCAGGCTGCGCCCTATCCTCCTCCAGGCATTGTCCGAAGTTACCCAGCTGGAAGGCAGAACCGTACAGCAGGCCCATGGGGCCCCGCCCGCTGGAGTCCCACACTATAAAACAAATCGCTTGGTTAATAGAGGAACGACAGTAGAGGTCATTCCTTAATCCATTCATCAGTCCTGCATCGACAAGTTACCTCCTCCCACTGAGACAGGCATAGCAAAAGCAATAAATATAGTTTTGTAACAAACATATCGATGGTTAACAGCCAAATATCTTAATAGTATATATTCGTAGGATACTTCAATTAATTTTTTCTTTATATCATTTCAGATGAAATTAGAGGAATTTTGAAATTTTCTGTATTTTTTCTTATGGTTCATTTTTATTTTCAGAACTCCATAATCAGTGGCGGTTTTCTCAAATAAAGACTGGTATGATGGTCTGAGGATTTAATTACGCATTTAGGTGGTTTACATTGATACACAATTAGGTGCAATAATCGAATCTATATCTCTAATCGATAGTGTCGTACGATCCAAGCTTTACAGGGCTAAGGTGCAGACTACTTGTGGAAAGGCGCGTCGATGCACTTCTCATCTGGGTCTTCAAGTGGTCCCGATTTGCTCCGTGCTGATAGACATCGTAATGCTTGGCGCTCTCATAGCTGCTGGCAGCTTTTTATAATAGCTCCAGTTTATCTTGGAAATATTGGGAAGTTCTTAATTTTTCCGGTGTTAAAATAGCATAAAATAACCGCAATAATGTATAGTTTACATTTATAAAAATCATATAATTTTAGTGTTGCTGTTTCGGGCTTAAATCGAGTTCATAATAAAAAATCAAATAAAAACCCAAATATTTTAAGTTCAAATCTGTCACGTTGTTCTAAATTAACCCAAAAGCATCGGTCGGTCGAAGGCGTTCGCTATATGTGCTTATTAATAGACTTTTGCCTGTTAAAAGCCTAGTGAAGTGTTCAAAGTGAATGATTTACAGTGTTATTCTTTGAACTATGGTGATTGTAAACAATATCGTATACGACCGGGTAACACAACTCAAACTTAATGGTGAATGTGTTATTTTGGACCCTTTAATAGCTGCAAAGATATCGTTGTATAACCTTGAACGTTGTACCACAACCTCAACCTGTAAAATTAAATTTCGTGGCTGCCGAGAAAGGCGCAATAGGAAAAGACATTTGACGAGAAGATCTTTTGCTGTCACGGCGACCTGAGTCCTGACCTCCAGTCTACGGAGCAGATCCGGTGCATCATGCGGCCCACGGACGTGCCCGAACAGGCTGCTCTGCGACCTGCTGTGGTCCGACCACGACAAGGACACCACCGGCTGGGGCGAGAAATGGACAACACACCGATGTGTTCTTTCCAGATCCTGAAGCCGGCCGACAAGCGCCACCTGGCGTACGGGCAGACTAACACCAAGCGTCCCGTCACGCCGCCCAGGGGCGTCACCAACAAAGACAAAGGAGATTGGGGGCCCTATGGATCAGTTCCCCCGGCTCCGTCCTCACCCGCCGCCCATTTACACATAACTCCTATCATTTGTATTAGCGTCTTGCAATATATCGTAAGGAATAAATATAGTTAGCTTCTTTTTTTTTTCAATTTAACATGTATGAAAACTTAGACCAAGCCGTATTTAATTTTGATAATTAAACTGCATCTCTTTATATGGTCTATAAATAATGTGTACTGGTAGGTAGTTTAGTTTTACTAATTCACGAATAAAGTTTTGAAATTTGTCATTGATAGTACACTCAAAGAAATTATGGTCCAGAGTATCGTCTGACCCACAATCACAGCAAAGCGAGCTGACCTTGTTGTAAAACTCGTTTTTAGGACAAGAGAATATTTTACATTCCACAAGATACAAATCTGAAGTAGAAATAACACAATACAAAACGACAGACAAGGGTGTGAACAGTTAGCCAATTTACGTGAGTACCGCAGAGGAATCTCTAACGCCTGAAGTCAGTGGTTGATCTAATGATATCTAATTTGGCGTTTAAGAGTATCAAAGGTTTGTTTACGCTATACAATTACTGGGTGGCGCAAAACTACCGTTATGGTTTGGAATGAAATGGCATAATCAAGCCGTGGTTGCTAGTCTATCGGCTTCAATTCTTGCACAAGCTGAACCTTATACGGGAACATGTGCAATGTGGCCAAAATCCTCTGAACGGACCTCCACGAAAGCCCCAGTTGTGCTGAACGTCTTCTTGCTGATATTTCTGGACTGTCCTGCACACTATCCACAACACGTTGGATATTTTCTTCCGTGTGGACCGTACGTGGTCTTCCGGTACATGGAAGGTGTCTTACTATACCATGTTGTCGAAAATTTGCAAGCAGGCGGTTTATTGTTGGTGCTGAAGGTCCAGTACGCACATTAAAAAAACGACGATAAGCACGCTGCGTCGAGACAATTGACCGTTGGTTTTCAAAATAAGATTCAACATTTATTGATCGCTGTTCTGTTGTGTAGTGTTTGTTCCATTTCAAATTCCCCAAGTTTTCTTCACAAAATTTTGAAATAAAAAAAAAATATATAAATAAATTTAAAAAGTTATTAAACATTCAAAACATAACGGTAATTTTACGCCACCCTGTATTATTTATAAAAAAAATATTTGCATGGCGAAAGCGTGCGAAGATATGACTCAACTTGTGACTAATATATTATATCCAAGCAAAGAGGACATATTATACATTTAAGAGGGTAGGTATAGCAGAGGGCTATACATAAGACGATGAATGAATCTGAATGAAGCCAGTAGAGTGTACCAAGACTGAATTGTTTGTCGGTTCATGTAAAGAAAAACTAAACCAAGCAGACTTAGATATTATTACATAATACATGATTGTTTATTTCTTTTTATGTGAATATCTCACAAGAGTCCCAACTGCTCAAAATCGTCTGGATCCAGTGAGAATATGGTATCCCCAGTTGGGGAATGTTGTGAGGCTGAAAGTAGTGTGGAGGGGAAGGAGAAGGGGAAAAGTAACAAGGCACACTTGAAGTGAAACAACACAAAACTGCGCTATATAAATGCTTTGTTATTATTATTATTATTATGGGGAAATACCTGGCTATTAAGATCTGGTCACCAAATACGGCTAAAAACCATCTCTAGCAACGTTTCAATTCTGAATGGTGGTATTTCACCAGAGCTATACTGAGAGTATCTTCCACTCTAGAACGTGCACGAATATACTATATATTATTTGTAATGAAATAATTGTGAAACAATACAAATTAATTTTAAAAATTTACTTGCGCTAGCCGGGATTTGAACCAGCGACCTTCGGATTAGTAAGTCGAGAGCCTTACAGATCAGTAGCGCATTAACAAAATTCATAATAATAATAACGATAGTAATAATATTTTATAATTAATATTTATTTATTTGAAACACACATTATTTAACAAAAACATTTGAGAAAAAATGTTTAAAAATATTGCCCAACTAGAAACCAATCCCGTTTTAGGACTGTAAAATTGACAAGTTTAGTTCAAATATTAATAATAATAATTGGATTACTTTTATAGCGCCGTTTTCGTGGGAAAATCACCTCAAGGGCGCTTTATATTAAATGCCATTATACAAAAATAGTAGGGAAAAAAGCTAGCATAGTATGGCAATATAATATATCTAGAAAAAGTATTATAATTAAGTATAAAGATTGTACCAGACGTGTTTGAACTTATTGGTCGATCGTCTATTTCACTCCCCGCCACCGGCGCATTCCTCAGGACTGGGACCACCCAGGAAGTTCGATAATGCGTCTGGCTTCGACTAGGTAAAATACCGTATTGCGAACTCCCTTTCATTTTTGTTTTGAATTGTTTATCTATTGATGTGTACCAGACGTAATCTGGCACACAAACGACTGTAGAGGCCGGCTGATCCCAATCTGCGAAGTGGGCTGGGGGGGAGGGGGGGGGGCGACCTATCGTTCCCTTTTGCAAGAGGGAATGACAACGATTTTTGTATCACTTTGCTTCTGCACAAAATTCCTTTTTGTGCAAAAACTCCTGCGGCTGTACAAATCCGTTTGCACAAAAATGTTTGGCTATTGGGGCCGGACCAGTTGTGCAATCTTAAATCTTTATTTGCTTGTTCCGGTCCCGTACGATTTACATTTATTCTTATGAACCACAATTCATACAGTTAATTACACATTTATAAAACAATGAGGCGGCAAAGCGTCCGACACATGATGTTTGAATTTTATTTCATGTTCTTTAGTTTTTAACATTCAATAACAAATTTTACTGCATAGACATTCTCCATTCCTGGTGGAATTTTTCAAGAATGTGAAAGTTAAAAATCACAGATTTTTAAGAAATTCGCCGAACCTGGGCAGAACGACGGTGCCGCGTTCTGACCCCTCATTGATTAAATTTGTAATCACAAACGGAAAAAAATGTTATTATTGTTCGCAAATAAACTGTTTCTTATTAAAATTGAACTTGTAAATCTCCTCAAAGCGGCATAATAAACTATTTGAATAATGCCGTAATGAGGAGATGCCTTAATGTTTTAAATAATAATTTGTTGTGATTTTTTATTATGATTATATTTTAACATTTTTATATGTCTAATTACAACTTGCCCAGAACAGTATAATAAAACACTGCGCTGGGAGAATCAACCTTTTCATGTTTATTACTCCCTACGACCATATAATGAAGCCACATTTGAAATCGCTATGTTATCTGGACGTGGGAAAACATTGACAGCAATAGAAACAGTTAGAATCAACCCGAAAAACTAAACTTGTAAAATCATCTAAATTAACTTTAAATAAACCTTTTATGTAATTTTTTCATGTCATGTAATGTTTTTAGTATGTACCTGAAGAAACTAAATTGTAAAGTAACATGTCTTAATTTAGACTTTCGTCGGCTTCAAACAAATTCGGTCAAATGGGTCGCATATAGTTTGACGCAGCATATGTACGCCACTGGAGCCTGCCCTTGCTTGCTCGGGCTGCAGCTCAGTGGGGGTGGAATTTTACCATGCTTGTCAAATAACATAATTAGGTCAACTTTAAAAAAATAAAGGCAGTCGTAATTTATCTGCAGATTAACAAAGGTCTTTCACTTCCGTCTTCTCCACCATGTGTTGTGCCCCTTCGGCTGAAATAACTCGAACGGAAACGAGTTGCCGGAATAATTCTCGGAATTGCATCGAGCGAACGAGTGGTGTTCGATATAGAAAAGAAAGATGTCGAAAGCCTCGACCCGCCGTCGATTACAAGTGATCTCTCGAGCCGGATCTCAGCCACGTCACAACTGCAGACAATGCAATTCAAACTGTCACCGGTTCCCTGGCCCTTCCAGTAAAATGTGGAAACAATTCAGTTACAAATAACTTTATAGTTATTCCTTCCATTTCTCAAAAGTTCATTCTCGGCGTGGATTTTTGGAAAGCGCTCGACATTGCACCGCAAGTGTTCAGCCCTTGTATTAAAGCAAACATTTTACCGCAAATCTCCGAAATTCGTACAAGTATGAAAACTTAAATTCGGCACAAACCCTTAAACTAAAGGAAACCATCAACAAATTTGAATGTATAGCTTTCGAAAAATGTGGTCTAGGACTTACCAACCTGATCAAACACCATATCAAAACGAAAGGTCCCCCAATCAAACAAAGGTATTACAATTTGGCTCCACAGAAATTGAAACTTTTAGAAAAAAAACTAGACGAAATGGGTGTCGTAGTTCCCAGCAGAAGCGCATGGACCAACCCTTCTTGTTACAAAAAAGGACGAATCTGCCCGCTTCTGTCTAGACAGCAGACGCCTCAACGCTTGTATTGAAGCAGACGCATATCCCTTACTGCTCGTACATGCCATACTTGACAAACTCAGGAACGCCAAGTTCATTTCTTCTGTAGATCTCTCCCGCGCGTTCTGGCAAATACCACTAGACACCGATTCTTGCGACAAAACTGCCTTCGTCGTACCAGGCAGGGGAATTTTCCATTTCACAAGACTACCTTTTGGCCTAAAAAACAGCCCAGCGGAACTACAAAGGCTGATGGATAAACTGTTTGGTCCAGAATCAGACAATAATTTATTTTGCTATCTGGACGATTTAATCATCGTAAGCGACACCTTTGAAAAACACATCGCCATGTTGGAAAAAGTGTTCCAACAACTCAAATTCGCTGGCCTAACCATCAATCTAAAAAAATCAGAGTTCTGCAAATCTCGCCTTCGTTACCTGGGTTTCGTCGTCGACGAAAAGGGTCTAAGGACAGATCCCAACAAAGTTGAAGCTATGGAAAATTTCCCTAGACCAAAAAACGCAAAGGAAGTCAAAGGTTTCCTTGGTCTCGCCGGCTACTATAGAAGATTCATCAAAGATTTCTCCTCCATAGCAGCTCCTCTCAATGAAATCACCGGCACCCGTAAAGGTGTCAGCAACTTCGCTTGGTCCACCGAGACCGAAAACGCTTTTATCACCTTGAAATCAGCATAACAATCCGCACCTGTTCTGAATTGCTCTGATTTCACATTACCTTTTACCCTGCATACGGACACCTCCAATGTCGGAATCGGGGGAGTCTTAACTCAAGAATTTCCCGATGGCAAACACCCTGTTGCATACTATTCCCGTGGCCTAAATAAACATGAAAAGAACTACGGAATCACCGAGAAAGAACTCTTAGCAGTAATGGACTCAATTCACCATTTTTGAGGCTACATCGACGGTAGCAAGTTCACTGTCGTCACCAACCACAGCAGTTTAAAATTGTTAATTTCCTCGGATAATCTCTCAGGTAGACTGGCCCGTTGGTCATCTCGTCTATCACAATTCACTTTCGATGTAATACACCGCAAAGGCGCCGATAATATTGTACCCGACGCACTCTCCAGAATTGAAATTGCTTCTTTAAATACCAAAACAGATGTTCCCATTCCTAGGACAAAGGACACTTGGTATTTAAAAATTTACAATGGTTGCAAAAATACACCCCAACAGTTTCCCAATTTTATCATAAAAGAAGGACAGCTATTCCGAAATTGCAAACCTCCTCTGTCTATCCTCGAAGATTACGCGTGGAAACTGGTTGTTCCTCTTGAAGAGAGAGAACAAATAATATTCAATAACCATAGCGCACCTGACTCCATACATCCTGGCACTTTTAAAACCTACAAGAAAATAACCTTAAAACACTATTGACCCGGCCTATTCAAACAAGTACGTACTTACATTTCTAAATGTCTAATGGGTAAACCCAAACATGTAGACAGACCACTACAATCACTATCTATGGATCTTGTTGGCCCGTTTCCCAAAAGTTATGCCGGATACATACACATACTCAGTGTAGTAGACATTTTTACCAAATATTGTTGGATTTTTCCTTTAAAAAGAGCTAATGCAAAAACAATCATTAACCTCTTGGAAAAACACATATTTATGGCCTATGGAACCTGTCATTGTAGACAATGGAAAGCAATTCATCGCAACGGAATTCAAAGAATTTCTATCTAAATATGGAAATAAGTGTAAGCAAATATTTTACCGTCACATTGCTTCCCTTGTTACAATTAGAGTTATTAAAACCATACAGGTCTCTTTTGTACTTGGTCTTGTTTGTTTAAAATGTTGCATTTTACGCCGTGTTAACGACTGTTAATTCATTCATTAAATTTGTTGTGTAATGCTAACATTGCCGTCTGTATTGAAATGGGTACCTTTTGAACGTAATTATTTTATTACACAATACGTGAGAACGTTAAAATATCTACCGTGATACGAGGAGTCGTCATAATGACTCTTGTTGTCAATTATGTTAACATTTAGGTAAATTTGTTTCATTAATTTGTCATAAATTCCTAATCTTTACCGTCCTTTCAATACTGGGCACCCCTTAAATCATTCAAATTTTGCGCGATACGTGGAGAAGTAATAAAACTTACCATGATACGTGAAGACGTTATAAAATTCACCGTGATTCGTGCGAACGACATAATATCTTTTGACTTTTCTTGAATAAAGTTTGCCACATTTGTTGTCTATCGAACTAAATGTATGATATATTGTGATTTTTGTATAAAAACACATAACTCGTTGTCTAGGAAACGAATAAAGAAAACTCCTAGGTTTTTGAAATTTGAACAAGGGTCTGTCATTTTCCCACAAACATGTAGAAGATTAAAACGACCCCTAGCCTTTCGCCAAATACACGCGAAAGACTAATTCTGTATAACTGTGTACTCTCTTGTCATAATTCATTTGTATAAACTGTAATGAGTTCAGAATCTTGCTGTTGACCTTTATTCATTCTCCCAAGAGATTGAACCAGGACTCTAGCCAGATCACAACAGATTTCTTCACTCAATCCCCTTGTCAGCCAGTTGAAATAAATTATTCATGAATTTGGAAATCGTACGTTATGCACTTAGCATAACGTCTGTTGAATAGGACAAACCTCATCCATGGATTATTTTCTCATCTTCATTCTCATAATGTCTTATCGTTGATAGTGATATATTGTTACCGCCTCAGCGATAACATTGACCATAGAAGGTCAATTTCTTTCAAGTGAGGTATTTTGTATTATGTACAAACCTTATCTCTTGTATCAGTGGAAATATATCCAATACTATCGCACTGGATGGACTACATAATGTCGCCTCTTGATACTAGATATTGGTACATGTATATAATTTAAGACTCTCAGCTCAGATGTTTGTTGTTCCTCTTTCTCTTTTTTTCTTCTCTCTCTGATATCTCTAACCGTGGCTAACCAACGTCATTTCTCCCTTAAAACACATTTGTTTCTCTCCAAACGTTTTTTGCATCATTGGTCTACCAGGCAGGTAAACTTCAAGAATTTTGTTTTAATAATAATTTCCCCCTGGACTAAAAAGAAGCCCAGCAGCCTTCTTCATCTCCAGCCTAGCAGAGCTTCGCCCCATCACCACAACATTACTGTCACGGAGGTTCATCATCTTCAACCACTAACATAAAAGCACCCGACCCTGCCTATCATAACCAAGCTGGAGTCGTACGTGTAATTGGGAACCAAGTTGTCACACAATACATAGACACTTTTTTTTCAAAAACGACCTTTCGGACATGTCAATCTTAGGTCCGTTCCTGTTCCACGCCAGAAGCCAGTTGTTATCTCTTGTCACGCTAGACAAAGACACGATCCTTGTCTTGCACACACTATCGCTGTCAAGACTTACCAACATTGCCGCCGTGCAATATTCAATATTATCTACAACCACATCGCTTTGGGACAATCATCAATTATATTCCTGCCTCGCCACCTGGCATAAGGAATTCTCTCTGGCACAATTCGCAAACCACAAACCATCTACTGCTGTCTTCTTTTTCTAACCCCTGTGATAGTAACTCTCCGCCAACCTCATCGAAACCCCGCCGCACGTTTTTGTTTTTTCACTAGACCCCAGTGAACACTCGAGTGATATCTGAAAAGGGTCAGGTTACAGTGAGAATATAACATAAAATCAGTGAAATAACCCACGTCGCACCGCAACGCAAAAAAAACCACTTCGAAACTTAGTTTACAGACCAATGATAAACCATAGAGCCATTTTTTTCTCTCTTTTTCCACTGCATAACCATTTATTGTTGTCTCTGTTCTGCATAACTATGTATTATTTTTGATTTTAGCACACAATCATGTATGTTTGCCCCATCACTCACATTGTATGTAATCCATCCATCACAAATTCTCTAGTTATACAACAGTTAGCTCTCTCGCTCAAATCTCTCTACTTTCTTCAACCTTGTAACAGTGGTGCATTTAGAGGATTTTTAATCCTACTGCTCCATTGCCATGACGCTTTTTTTTGCAACGGGAGGGAAAGTGTTACGTGACGAAAGGATGGCCCTGAGTTGAGTTCTAGCTACTCGTCTTAACAAATAAGCTGGGCAAGCAATCCCAACATTTCCCGCCATAACTAACTAATCAGGTGATTTTAGCGCCCAAATAAACCAATCAGAGCATACATAGAGCATAAATTTGGGAGGCGGGTATGGGTACCGCCGCCCCGGGAACCATTTTTTTGGATGACCAACACCTCTGCCATAGGTCACCCCAAGTGGTTCGCTACGTTTGGTGACTTAGCAGGGGTGCCCGGGTTTATGGGGTAAGGTTTGTCCAGGTCTTGACTGCGGATGCGTTGGCCCACCTACTGCGTGGTGGGTCGGATCAGGAGAGAATGGTTGAGGGAGACCCTTTACAACTGGCTACCGTTGTCCCTCAGGCTCACGACTGAGGGTGGGCTGCCCCACCAGCGAGTGTAAAAACCCGGCCGCTGCTGTTGTGCCGATTCGTGACCGGAGGGGACCCAGCAGTAGCGTTTGAGGCGCATTGTGAGCCCTTCCCAGCCAGATTCTCCCAACCATAGCCTTGCACCGCAGTGGGTGGGATGGATTCATACGTCCGTCAGTCCTAGATATTCCGATCCCCAGCTTCCTACCCACCCTTTATACCGAATCATTACCTTGCTTTCCTTTTCTTATAAAATCCCCAACAACAATTAAAAAAACATGCAATCACAAAATTTAAACAATAATAATATCATTACAACGGCGAGTAGTAGGCGTCCCCGGTGCAGGCCAAAAATTCGATGCCTGCACAAAAATTTAAATTCTGTCCACCATCACCTTCACTCCCAACGCCCAAAACTTTTATTCCTCTCCGAAACGCAGTTAGCTGAACCTCCTGACGCCTCCTATGTGGACTGCCCGGGCTTCACCCTCGTAGGCAACTTCAGATCAAAAGGAGGTGTTTGTTTGTATAGCCGAGCTGACTTCAACTGTGTGCGACTGTTGAGTCTGGAAAATTCCAGATTTGACGTAATGTGGGTGCGCGTCAGTCTTGCCAGTACGGTAAGATTTTATGCGTGTTTATACCGCTCACCAAACCTCAGCGAATCAGACTCATCCGAGCTATTTAAACATTTGAGCGAAACTATTGATGACCTCTTACCCCGATACCCTTCGGCCGAGTTTGTTGTTCTGGGGGACTTCAATGTTCATAATGAACCGTGGTTGAAGTTCTCATGTTCAACAAACTCGGCTGGCCGACAGGCGGAATTCTTTGCCCTTTGCCATGGGTTGGAGCAACTGGTTCAGGAGCCTACGAGGGTTCCTGGTGTCCAGACTCACCGCTCCAATCTGTTAGACCTATTTTTAACTACCGAACCACGTAGTTACGGGATTGATGTCGCAGCGCCTTTAGGATCGTCCGACCATTGCCTGGTGACGATATCAATCCCTATTAACTTCAGACCCCCAATCGAGAGGCTGAAGAGAAAAATGTGGCACTATAGGTCAGTAGATTGGTTCAGTCTGCGGGCGCATTTTAATGCTTTCCCATGGTCAGCTGTCTGTTTTCAGACTTCGAATCCGTCCAGATGTGCCCAGGAAATTGGTGAAGGCATCACATCTGCGATGGATGGCTTAATTCAATCAACCATTAAAGAAACTGGTGTTGGTTCAAAGCCGTGGTTCAGTCGACAATGCTCTGAAGCAGTTCGACGAAAAAACGCGGCTTACCGAGCCTACAACACATCTCGAACGTCAGAAAACAGATCAGCATATAACAAATTGGCAAAGGACAGTAAAAGAATCATCAATAGGTCAAAATTTGAGCACGACCTACAGATCAGTAAAAAGCTAGCTGCCTACCCGCATGGCAGCAGGGCGTTCTGGTCGCTAGCGGGCTCCATAGGTCGCAATTTCTGCAAATCCAGTCTACCGCCTCTTACCAGACCTGACGGTTCACTAGCAAACACTGCTACCGAAAAGGCCAACCTTTTAGGGAAAATATTTGCAGAAAACTCGGCCCTCGACGACCGGGGTGCCATCCCGCCGTCGGTTCCTCACTGCGGCTTCTATATGAAAAAGCTGAGGATACGGCATCGGGATGTACTCCTTGTCTTACGGGGCTCGATGTTAATAAAGCTAGTGGGCCTGACGGAATACCTGCCCTGGTATTGCAGAGGTGTGCTGCAGAAATTGCTCCAGTTTTAACAAAGCTCTTTAAAATGTCCCTGAAATGTGGCTCTGTGCCCTCTGGTTGGAAAAAAGCGGTCATTCATCCTATACCTAAGAAAGGTGACCGCTCCAACCCGGCCAACTATCGCCCCATACCGATCACATCAGTTCTGTCTAAGGTGATGGAACGTGTGATCAACGACAAACTGCTTACATACCTCGAGAAGAACAAAATCATTAACGACCGCCAGTACGGATTCCGGCGGAACCGCTCGTGCGGTGATCTTCTCGCGTATGTGACGCATGTTTGGGGACGGTGCCTGGAACGTTATGGTGAGATTCAAACGAGTCTCACTGGACATTTCTGTGGCCTTTGACAGGGTTTGGCACCGAGGACTTGTCAACAAACTGCCTTCTTACGGACTTCCCTTTTCCTTATGTACGTGGATTGCCGACTTTTTGAGGGCGAGATCGATTCAGACGGTTGATGGTTTCATCTCTTCGTCGCATTCAATAAATACTGGCGTCCCACAAGGATCGGTTCTATCTCCGACATTGTTTTTGTTGCACATCAACGACCTCTTGACATGTGCACCAATCCATTGTTACGCGGATGACAGTACAGTCCATGATTGCTTTTTGTTTGACTAGCCCCCAAAGGGCACACAAACTCCAACGGCTCGGAGGGCTTTGAAACAGAGAATGGACGGTTACCTTGAGAGAGTCTCCTCTTGGGGTAAGAATAACCTCGTCGAATTTAATGTTTCAAAGACCCAATCATGTCTGATTACATCTAAAAGGGATCGAAATGACAATCTAGTCTCCTTTAATGGAAGCAATCTTCCCAACAAGCCCTCCATTGATATGCTTGGTGTAACCTTAAGTGACCAGCTCAGGTATGGGGGCTCCATCGAAACCCGAGTAAAGTTAGCCTCTCAAAAGCTGGGCGTATTGTACAGAGCCCGCAGATACTTTAATAGTACACAACTGCTGACCCTGTACAAATCGCAAGTGCGCCCCATTGTAGAATTTGGCAGCCACCTCTGGTCGGGAGTCCCAAAATATCTGAAAAAAAACCTTGACTCTGTGCAGAAACGGGCGGTCCGTTTGATAGATTCGCCTATCTTAACAAATGGGTTGCAATCTTTGGAGCACAGACGTCGGGTGGGAATGCTGTCCTTGTTCTACCGGTATTTTAATGGAAGATGCTCCGAGGAACTAGCGTCATTGATCCCTTCGGCACCGGTGCATAGTCGGGAAACACGCCAAACGCGCGTCCAACATTTGCACACGGTTGACATTTGTCACATGAGAACGGGTCGCTTCTACGACTCGTTCTTGTGTTCAACAGCTCGGCTGTTGAATGATCTGCCGGCTTCTGTGTTTCCTTCATCCTATAACATGGGTCTCTTCAAGACCCAAGTTCACTCCTTCCTATCCTCTTAAAGACCCTCCACACAGCATCCCCAAAGACGATATAGTCCTTGAGGGAAATTATTTCCTCCTTGGTCTTCTGTGTGGAGTTACTGTAAAAAAAAATACATTTGTACGGTCCGATAACGAAGCAAGAGGAAGCGACACCAGCGCCAACCGCGGCTTAGCGGCGACCACGGCTGCCCTTCCACCTCCACTTCCCGTCCGGCCACAAAACTGCCAACAGCGTCTCTGGAAAGAGGTCGCCATTTTGTGTTACTAATCTGTGAGGCTACGTATTGTGCATGCGGGTTGAAACCCGTAGCTAGTCGTGCCATTTACTGCCAAAGCACCCAACATGGTGACTTGCCAATTAAAAGCCAAAGTAAACTCAGTGCGGAGATGTCCAGCCCTGGCGTCCTTGCCAGCAACTCCCGCCACCCGACCAGATCACCTCATGTAAACTGATCTCCCCTTAATGTGTTGTACTAGCCTTTGTCATACTTGCTATTCCCGGTTAGAGATTTAAATCAGAAAGAGAGAATTTCACGTTATAATCATGTCTAGAATAGAACTTTTCTACTAACTACTCGATTGTTCCTAACCTACTATGTTTTTTCGACTCTTACAATAAACTTTGAGATTAAAAGCACTTTACTCTCCTCATTTAACGTAGAATTAGAGACTCTCTTAACCCAATTATAAGATTGCGGTCGATTCACGACCCTGAATGATGAGAACCTATTGCCACTGCCGATCTGAGCTAACCAATGTCTGGACCAGACTTCTCATCTAAGAGGCCATCTCCAGGGTAAGTCCTGCCGATATAATTGTCTCCCTTAACTTCCCCTTGTAACCCAACCATCCTCTTAACCATCTCCCCTTCCCCCATTTCATAATACTGGCTTTCCAACTTAGGCGCTTTCTTCCTACCTAACCTTCCTCTTTCCCATCTTCATCAACCTCTTTTCATAATATGCTACAAATCCTTCATAAAAGTTACAGAGTCCAAATTACATCTAAACCCATAATAATTTTGGCAATTTGTGGCTCAAAAACGTGCTGAAAATGATATCCCTTCAAGTATGTATTACAATGAAACTCATGCTACAAATGGACTTGACATAGCTAACCTCTTTGCAAAACACTTCTACTCTGTTTATTCTAATAAATCGGGCACCATCCCCTCACACAAATATACAAAAAATATCGACTTGAATAATAGTCAAATCTCACTTATAGATGTTTTCCATTCTTTAAATAATCTCTCTAGGAAGGTAAGTACTAAGAATTCCTGAAATTTTATTGAAAGAATGTAAATATACTTTATCTCAGACACTTTGTATCTTATATAACTTATCCCTCTCATCTGGCTCATTTTCTGACTCCTAGAAAATTTCATATATTAGACCTATGTTTAAGTCTGGAAGCAAGGCGAACATCGAAAACTATACGCCAATATCGATTACATCTCAAATTCCAAAAATATTTGAGTCTATCATTACAAAGAAAATTACCCCCGTCTTCAAAAATATTCTGATCGAACAACAACACGGATTTAGATCTGCTAAATCTACCACAACAAATTTACTTTCCTTTACTAATACCATTGTTAGCGCTCTGGAAGATAACTGACTTTTCTAAAGCTTTTGATAAAGTTAATCACTCAATTCTTATTGCCAAACTTTACGCTATCGGTATAATAAATCCTTTATTATCATTCTTTAAATCTTATTTGTGTGATAGACAACAAAGAGTCAAAGTAAATAACTTTGAATCTATTATTATTAAAGTAACGTCTGGAGTACCTCAAGGTGCCCATCTGGCTCCTCTTCTTTTTAACATTTTCTTACTCGCACTTTTGGCTTTTTGCAAATGACAATAAGATCCTTAAAATAATAAAATCATTATATGACTGTATTCTTCTCCAACTTGATATTGACTCATTTAATGATTTTTATAAAATTAACTGCCTAGAACTAAATATTGATAAATGCAAAATTATGTCATTTTATAGAGCAAATAAACCGATCCTGTTCGATTACAAATTAAATAGTGTCTCCCTATCTACCGTCAAATCAATTAAGGACCTTGGTGTAACCTTAGACTGTAAACTTTCTTATCGTGACCACATCAATAATGTCACAAAAAAATCACTAAAACTTCTTGGCTTCATCAATAGAATTTCCTGCGACTTTAAGAATATAAATACCCTAAAAACTCTCTACTGCTCACTAGTTCGTCCTCATCTTGAATATGACAATGTCATTTGGTCTCCTTTGTATGCTGTTCATATTCATCATATTGAATCTGTACAACATCGCTTCATACGTGGAAGTGCATGGAGATTAGGGCGAGAAAGAGGCAATTATTCCTATGTTGAAATTGAACAAACCATAAACATTTCTACATTAGAAAAGCGTAGGAAAGACTTTGATCTTATTTGTATTTTTTAAATAATTAATTGTATTATTGACTCACCTTATTTACTGGAACTCATTCATTCCTTGCCGCAGACTCAGAAACAATGAATTACTTTTCCTTAACAAGCACTCTACTAATTATGGGTACCATTCTCCACTGTCCAGAATGTCGAGACTTGTTAACTCAAGCCAGGGCCTTGAAATTTTTGGTACCAGTGTTAATGATTTTTGCAGGGCTTTACGAAATTAGAACTCTAAATCATGGACTCTTCTAAAACCATGTTCAGGCTTTGACTTGAGTGTTCTCTCAAATGTATATTTTTGTCCTCTTTTTGTCATTACATCATTCTCGTATTATGTATGTGCTGTTATTTTTCTGTAGCTCTCGTTTATTTAATTTCGTGTTATTTATTTTGTGTAATTGGACATTGGTCCGTAAATAAATAAATAAATTAATTAATATATAAACATGAATCATGATGTTTATACACCTATTGCTATTTGAAATGATGGATAAGACAATAAGAACTCCAGCAAAAAATACAATGGCTTTAAAAATATGTTTTCATATAGGCAGCAAACTGAACGATTCTGAATATACGAGTATAACTATTATCATACGTAGAATTTAAAAGTGAATAAAAATAATCTCATCAAACACCCTGTTATGTTGATATCATTGCATTTGGAACATCTGACGTCACGTGCGCATTCTATTTTTGTATTTGGATGGACGTTATTGTTATTTACTTTTGTTTTAAATTTTATGTATTTTGTTAGTTTGGGCGAAATTTAAACTTAATTTGGGTGACTTTAATAAGATCCATAATTATTGTTCATCATAAACAAAACAATTATTAGTGAAATAAATTAGAGTGTTCATGATAAAACTAATTATCATTTTGGATACTATGATAGTATTAATGCTCAACGCTATTATTATTCTTTGAGTTAAAGTTTCTGAAAAGATACATAATTTTATTACGTATGTTCGGTTATGGTTTACCATGAATAGAATATGAAATTATGTACGGTAAAGCTAATCCTTGTTTTTTAATTTGACATTCTAACCTCAAACTGATAAAAAACCGAACGGCCATGGATATGGAGCGTTTTGGCGACTTTGAAAAATTGAAGCTTTGAAAATTATTTCAACTAAAAACACAGCTTTAGAAAAAAAAATCTAAATTTTAAAATTTAAGTTTGAACGATATTATTGATTTAAAAAATTGGACTGGAGTTCCTTATTGTCTAGCGTTTAGAATTTCAAATAACAAACAACGAAAAGTGCATCATAAAATCCTAACTTTAAAAGCACATTTTATAACTTTTACATATTTTAACTTAGGGTAGTTTAAAAGCAGGAGGGCGAAGTATATACAAATAAGAGATTTACAGGTAATTTAAAAATAGTGAGACCAAGAGTACTCCAATAGTAATCGAACTCGCAACTTAAATG
Source organism: Halesus radiatus (assembly GCA_022606495.2). NCBI lineage: Eukaryota > Metazoa > Arthropoda > Insecta > Trichoptera > Limnephilidae > Halesus > Halesus radiatus. Next base: position 51,559 of record JAHDVE020009387.1, read on the forward strand.
TTGACAAAAAAAGAGGAAAACTACTGTTACTTACTTTCAACAGCCCACAGCGTCATATTCCTCAGGTTGGTGTATATCTCCTGTATTTCCTTCTCACAGGTAGAAGACACATTGCCCTGCAAATCAGGCAGGCTCCAGGACACATTGAGGAAGCCCTCCACATCGCGACAGACCATCGCTATAAACACCAAACACAGCATAATCCGAACAAATTTTACGTTCTTCATTTTAAACGATTTCGTTCAAATCTTGTAGATTTTCAAAACATTGTCATAACAGCACCCTTTAAATGGTTGAATTTCTTAAATTATTTTGAACTCACTGAGTTGGTACGATTTCCAGAAAATACGAATCAATTCACACATAACGTATTCTACCATAAATTAAATAAATGAATACATATGCTTGAGAAAATGAATGTTCAAATTGTAAATACAAACTTTTTTTAAATTAACAAAGATGCTTTGTGTTAAACAAAATAGGGTTTACTTGTAGTATTTGTTTAATTTGGTCTAATAATTAAGAATAAATTGACTATTTTTTACAATGAAATCGTTGCACAATTCTTAAAAGTGTAATTTTCTGAATCCACGTTTAGTTCAAACAAAGAAATAAGCCAGCCCCGCACCGTGGGCATGTCTTGTGCACCGACCATAGTAAAATACTTCTAAATTCCGACGGTCACTTTCGTCGATCGTAACCTATCGAAATCTTTCCTAGTAAAACTGTTGTATTTCGTCGCTGCATATATAATACAGCTTATGTGCCGTTTCGTACATTCTGAGATGATCGAGAAAAGCTGCTTTAAAAAATAATTGCAGACTAGATTTGCTAAAAATATTTAACTATTAGCCAAGCTTTCCAGGTTAACAAATCTATTCTTTTTAGCAAATCTAGTCTTATTATTATTTTTTAATTATTTTTTAAAACAGTTTTACTCGATCATCTCAGAATGTACGAAACGGCACATGAGCTATATTACACATGCAGCGACGATTTGCGGCTTTGTATATTGAAAATAATTATGGTAAATAAACTTTCAGTGTTCTGGTACGTAACGGAAGTACAAATAATTTTAAGGAACGCACTTTTGAATTTAATTGTGCACACCGATAGCATCGCAAGCAAGCGTCTAACTGGTTCCATGGAGTTTGGAACGATAATATTTAGATACTGGGGGCGTTGCGACATTTGTCATAATCTTCGAGTATTGTTTAGTTATTTAATTTGATTAAGTCGCGGTCGTTAGGTTTCTCTTGATAAAATTAGGTTTTGATTTTTAAAATGGAGTCAAAAATTAAATCTGGTCTTGGTAAACCATTGATCAGCCAAATAAAGAAAGTTTCGTATAATATTTATAGATATTTTAAATCGGAAAATACCGTTAAAAGGGTAAATTCTTATAATTTTTGATACACATAGTACACTTATACGTTTTTATATTTATAATGTGTTTACCCGTATTTAAATGATAATGTTTTCTTAATTGATTTATTTAAACTATTTAAATGATAATGTTTTCTTAATTGATTTATTTAATATTGTTTTGATAATGTGAATATACTGAGATGAGGGTTACACCCCATTAGATTGGAGAAGGGCTGTGATCATGCCTCTATACAAAGGTAAAGGGTCACGTATGGAATGTGGAAATAACAGGGCGATTAGCCTGCTGAGTTCAATTGGAAAGCTGTATGGCAGGATTTTAATTGAAAAGTTACAAATGAAAACAAAGAATAAAATATGGGAGTGCAAGGTGCATTTATAAGTGGAAGGGGGTGCATAGATCAAATTTTCTAGCCGCGTATGCTCACAGAGAAGTTTCTAGCAAAAAATCAAAAACTTTTCAGTGCTTTTGTAGATCTACAAAAAGCATACGACCGAGTTGACGAAAAAAGTTATGGAATGAATACGAATATTATACAGGCAATCGCATCTCTGTACGAGGAAAGCGTTGCATGTGTTAGGGCAAACGGTGTTTTTACGGGGTGGTTTGACATCACAAAAGGCATTAAGCAAGGCTGCGTAATGTCACCGTGGTTATTCAATCTATACATGGATAATTGTATGCTAGAATTGAAAGTGGCGGGCTTGGGCGCGAAAATGATTAATCTGAAAGTATGTTGCCTGTCGTATGCTGATGATGCGGTGCTGATTGTTAACAGTATGGAAGATCTACAGTCCCTCGTATCTAGGATGCACGAAGTATGTGTGAAGAATGAACTAATGATGAATGTAAGTAAGTCTAAAGTCATGGTGTTTAAAAGAGAGAGAGTACGAAAACAGTGTGCAATATAGTTGTGAATGATGAATACTTGGAGCAGGTCGATGAGTTTGTGTATTTGGGAAGTATGTTTACGAGAGATGGAAAGATTGATAGGGATATTGAAAGAAGGGTGAATGCAGGAAAATCCATTAATGGAGGACTGAACATGGTTGGCCCAAACAAAAAGTTGTCCAAAGATGCAGCAGTCCACAATGGAGTTCTGATACCAACCCTGATGTACGGCAGTGAGGCATGGAACTGGCAGAGAAAGGATGAAAGTAGAGTGAATCTCTGAGACGAATGTGTGGTAAAACCATGTATGATTGTGTAAAAAAATGTTTAGATTCGTATAGAATGCAAAGATGATGTATGCGTAATGTGCAAGATTAAGAAAGGGACGCTTAGATGGTTTTGGCATATAGAGCGAATAAACGAAGAAAGACTGTAAGGAGAATATATGACGCAAATGTGAATGGAAGAAGAAGCCGGGGACGTCGAAGGAAGGCATGGAAAACATGGCACGATCAAGTTTATCAAATATTTGAGTCGGACCATGTCAGAAGTCAGAATAACAGAAGAGAATGTATGAGACGATATATGAATGTGAATGAAGCAAGAAGTTTATATCTTTTGTTTCGTTAAATTTCGCAATAACAATACGTTTTTACAATTTACCAACTTGTATAGGAGAGACGAAAATACCCAAACACATCGTTAGTTTCAGCTGACCTCGAAATACTAACCGAGATAATGCAGGAACAAACTTGACGTGTACGAATGTTTTGTGGGTTTCGGGTATAGTTTTTGTACCTGAAAGTACGGGGTACGGCTTGTTGCGTTCGTGTGATAATACAGCAGCCGTACCACGTACGTTCGTTTGGGTAGGGCGGTTAATTCGCACAACTCTATTTATTTAAAAATGTTCAAGTAAATGAAATTAAATAATGTTATTATGATGTTCTGCGATATTTTCTATTCTTATTATTGTGCTAGCTGTTTCGACGTTCAAACCCACTTTCAAACTGTGGTTTGGCCACATTGAGACAACTTACCCATACGATTTTATTTATCCCCATCTATTTTTAAATGTTTATGGTTTTGAAATATTTTAATAATATTTTCGGTAAAACCCATTTACTCAGAAAATATTTGTGATAATTAAAATAAATATAGAGACGTTAATGCTCTAAAGGCAGTGCATTTATATGTGTATCTTAAAACCCTGAATTACTTTAAAGAATTATAGTGTATATACTCGTATTTCGTGAAAATACTAAGTGGAGAATAAATAATTTCGCTTATTTTATTAATTAACCTTATATTAGGATCATTTGTTTTTTTTGTTTATCTCTAGTTGCTCCAGTAAATTTAATATAAGTGAACATCTCTCACTGAACGTAGATACGTTTTAGTAGTGAATAATTCCGTTGCGATTTTCAACAACAAGTCTAAAGTCTTAATCCTTGAATGTACTTTTTGTTGTTTTTTTTTCGTAATTCAGTCAAATATATTCACTACGGGTAAGCTCTATTTTCGATAATTCTATTCATTTTAGTCATTGTGATTATGACAGTGGTATTTTTTATTGAAATATTTTTTTCCATATTCGATTAATTCGGTAATTACCTATTTAAAAGATGTTTTTTTCCTAATCATCAGACTATCAAAGATCGTCATTACTAAACAATCTAATTTTCGTGTGATGAACATTGGAACTGATGTATGTATGTATGTGCTGGGTGTTGTGAAAATTATCAAAAAAATACTAAAGTACCTACCAACATTATGTTTCACGGGGCGATTCTGCATTTTTTTTGATTCTTTAGAAACAAAATTTCCAGGTTTTCATCCTGAGAAGTACATTCCATGTTTTTTTACGGGCAACCACAACTGAGTTAGTATTGAATAAAAATTAATTGTAGGACTATCAAAATCTCTTGCGCAATTTGTGAAGATCTACAACGCATTCGATCCGATTTTTTTAGAGGAAAATTAATATTATGTAATTATTTACAGTTCAGTGATAAGGAAAGCTGAGCTAAGTATCGAGGCAAAGTTGGCGGTGTATAAATCAGTAGCGCCCTTGAGGTGATTTTTCACAAAAACGGCGCTATACAAATCATCCAACTATTATTATTATTATTGTTATCGCCCGACGCTTACTTATGGTCACCAGATCTGAATGTTGAATGAGCGAACACTTTCCAGGGTCCAAGCTTCCGAAATGAGATTTTTGAAAGGAAGTAGATCGAATAAGAAGCTCGATGATCCGGGAGGAGCTAAGCATCGGACCACTATTACTCTTGATGGAAAAGTCGAAACTGAGGTGGCTTGGACACATGTTAAGAATGCCAGAAGGTCGAATTCCGCTGAAAATTCTGAATGTTATTCCAGAGGGAAGACGTCCAGTGGGCCGTCCCAGACACAGGTGGGAGAAGCAACTCCAGAGGCTGTGCGAGGAGAGGCTGAACCTACTCCATAGTATGGATGCCGTGAACATAGCACAGGACAGGGATGCCTGGAGGCGCCTTATCGATTCGATAGGTCCCCGACCCGAGTAGGATAAGGGGAAAAACATATAATTTACTTACTCGTCTGTGTCAAAGAGGAGGAGGGCGTCGGAGGGGAATTATTTATTAAATTCGTAATAATGTTTTTAAAAAGAAAAACATTTTTAAATATTAAAAAAAAAAGTCACCTTGACTTAGTTATCAAATTAATCAGAAATATTACCCTTTTCTGACCGTCCTGTATATTTCTTACAAACTATATTTTATAATATTCACAAAAAAATACTTCGAAGGTTTTTCTTTAAAATGGAGAAAAAAATGTACATTACAAATAAATGTGTGGTTTAATTTTTTCATAAACACTAATTTAGTGTGTTTTTTTTAATCCGGATTACCTAACTTTGATTAGGTTTCTTTTAAAAAAACGTGCACTTTTAAAAAATATTTTAATATTTCTTTTTTGGTTTTGCATTATATTTTTCAATAATTGCAAATCCAAAGTGATTTTTTTAAAAATTAATTTTACAAGAGAAAAAATACAATTCATAAAGTCCCGATAAACTACTTTTTCGTAGTTTTTCTAACGGGAGCTTGTTATTTAAAATATAAAATTTACAGACAAGGTTACAAAATATGTTAAATAAAAACATAAAAAAAAAATATATATATATATATATATAAAATAAAAACATAAAAAATATATGTAACAAGCTTAAAACATAAATATTTATCAAGAATGTTACTCTAAAATATTTCTATAAAAATATATTAAAAAAATGAATAAAATAAAACCATAAACGAAAGCAATAAATCCTAAATAAAATAATATTTTCTTATTTCTAATATAAATAGCTCCTTTCAGCTAGCTTCTAGTCTATTTGTATTAAATATAGGGTTATTAATGTGCTGAAATATAATTTTGTACCACAGAACTGATCTAACTGAAAGAATTTTGAGACTGATTAAAGTATGGAATATTATGCCTTTTTTCGTATAAACTTTTATTAGCTAATAATTTAAACAATGAATTTTGTACTGATTGATGTTTGTTTTACAGGAAAGTCCCCAGGCTGTAATTCCATATCTTATAACAGATTCCGCTAATGATAAATAAATTATTCAAAGTGTACAGATTGGAACAAAGAATCTTAATTTAAATAACCTACCAACAATTGATCTTAATCGTACACAAACCTTATTTACTTGTAAATACCACTTCAAAAAACAAATATTTGTCATTTCGGACCGGTTAGTGGCGGAGTTGGCCTTGCGTTTAGGTCGCACCCAGACGTCGTAAGTTCAGTACCTCCTCCTCAGTCAAGTCCTCAATCATTACACAACCAACATATTAAGGTTATTATGATGATAATAGAAGATTTAAAAAATAAATTATTCGGTTATTTATAAGTAACCCGGAAATGTTTGTCTTTCTTTTAAAAAAATATGTATATGTATATACGCATGTACGAGTATATAGAAAAACATAAAAAACTTTTATCTTTAAACATTTTTATCTCCAGGTTAAAATGCAAATAACGACAGTTGTGGGCAATAAGAAACTCAATATTTAACTAGTGTAAAAGAATATACATAAAACGTTAAGTGAAAAGGTATGTAAGTATTCTGATATAACCTAACCTAACTTAACCTATTTGAGTTCAAATTATGAAATAATACAAATATATGAAAAATCATAAAAGAATGTCAAGTACACAAATATTTATTCTAAATCTAACATAAATACGGAAACAAAAACATAATAAACATGTAATGTTTTTAATCGGTCTAATAATGTATAAAATAAAAATGGTAATTCTTCGAATTCTCCTCAGTAGAAAAATACATAATTTAAAAAAAAGAAATATACTGTTAGGTTCACAAAAATAAATTTAAAAATAATTGCACAGGCGGATTATCAAAATATTTCACTTTATTTTTTACTTTACGTAAATCAAAATAAACTGTAAAAAATTAATTCTTGTAAAATTGTTATTTTTATTGAAATTAAGATTGAAACCCAAACCACAAATCTACAAGTGGCTTAGCTTCTTAGGTTATTAGTTATTAGTTATTAGGTTGGCTTAAATATTAAGGCGATGCAATGGGAAGTAATGCAAAATTGTGTGTTTTCGGTTTGAGAATTTGTTGGCCTAGAAATATCATAGACAATTGAATTAAATACTGCAAGTAGATCACACCTTGGCCTTTCATTTAACCGTCAACTTTTTTTTTATGTCTTTTTATAAGCTTAGAAAAAAATAAAGTATGAGACATTAAAAAAAATGTTTAAAGCGCAAAATCTCCTACTTATGAACTCTTTTTCACATATTTTCGCATTGTTCATTGTGATAAATTAAGTTTTTTAGAATATGACCGTAAAACATTTTAATAATTATGTCTGAGCTTTACAGAATAGAATAAAACACGCATTTTGGTGATGTTTTTTTTGCCGAAATCGAAACATTCGGCCGATGTACAGCGGGATTTTGAACCTTGTCGCCACCTGCATAAGGAGCGCGTGATTTCGTTAAAATCTTAGCCGGCGGATGGCCTTAAGATGATTTTACAGTTGGCACTTCCGACAAACGTCATATCAAACTAACAGCATTAAAGATGGCGTCGATCCCCTTACATATTAACGTATTTTGATTTACGTAAAGTAAAAAATAAAGTGAAATATTTTGAAAATCCGCATGTGCAATTATTTTTTATTTATTTTTATGAACCTAACAGTATATTACTTTTTTTAAATTTTGTATTTTTCTACTGAGGCGGAGTATCGAAGAAATACCAGAACAATATATTTATCTCACACAATGAGGTAAGAGAGGACAAACATTAATAATAAATGTTTATTGGGGTATGTGGGGAGGTTAGTGCAGTCCCACACATTCCATATAAAATATACATGCAATAGTTATAAAAAAATATATATACAAAATATGTACAAGAGAGACAGTAGTAAGGTGATACATCACATATAAAACAAAAATTAAAATAAAATAAAGATTTAAAAAAAGAATTTAACTAAATAAGTATATGAAAATCCTTTAGGGTGCTGCGGCATTTATATTATGAGGGGACAATATAATTCTCCAGTATGCGTCGATGCTGTAGGCTGGACTGAGGCGGGCTTCCATGATGAGGATATTCCTGGAGCTGTTTATTCTTTCCCTCATTCCAGCCACCCTGGATCTTATAAGGGCTGCAAAACAGGAAACTCGCCCCTTCGTGAACATACTGGAAGCGCTGCAGTATCTGGGGAGGCCAAACATTAAGCGGAAGGCGTTATTATACTGTTATTAAATAAACGACATAGTCCTCAATACGTCTTGCCATTTTACAAATTAACAAAAAAACATATATAATAGCGTTTGCAGCAGCGCATACCGGTTGGCCAAAGTTAATTCGTGCAAGTTTTGCAAGAAACTGAGAATGAATCACGCTGTAGTGAGGAACCAACCCCCCCCCCCCGTACTCCCTGAACCGATTCCGGAATGCTAGCGAATATGCATGACGGAATATCCGTCAAAGTGCGTCCCAAAGTACGGATTGTGCGTAATATTGCCGTAACTAAAAATACCTCTCGTAGGGAAATATTAATATCAAATCAATTATAAGCTAAACGACGATTTTTATTTTACAAAATTGGTGAATAATGTTTTTTCTAGTATTAATTTTTTGTTTTGATTTCATAGACTTTATAATTAATAAAGAGTGTCTGGCAACGTATGGGGACAGTTAATCGAGCAGTTTTTTGATAAGTCTTTCCACAAGCTTAGAAAAAATAAAGTATCAGGCGTATGGAAAATTATTTGAAGTGTAAAATCCCCGACTTAAACTTTTCGCGTATGGTTTCATTGTATAATGTGGAGAATTAAGTTCTTTAGAGAATAATAGTTTTTTTTTATTGTTCGTGCCAGAACAAAATAGAATATAACTTCCATTTTGACGATGTTTTTTTGCTTGGATTAAAACGGGCGGCCGGGAATTTCCGTCTTATCGCCATTTGGGTAAGCAATGTTAAGTTTCGTTCGATTTTTACAAATGGGTTTTCGCACGATTTTTTCTACTAGGTGTCGCATGTGAAAGACAGTCCCAGTAGGTGAAGAATGGTATATCTATGCCCAGTAGCTTGGGAGAACTGTCAAATCTCATACATTTTCTACACCATTCGAAACAATTTAAAGTTTTTGTAATTATATCATAATAATGCCGTCAACTTGTTATGTCTCAATGCGTAATAATAGAAGTGGACACGTGTTTCCAAAAGATAAAGATTTAAAGGTGAAATGGATTAATTACAGTTGTTTTTATTATTTGCAAAGAAAAAATATTGTTTAGTAAAGTTTTACAAGTCAGACTCGTTCTTTACGCATGGATAATATTGACATAATACTTCGTTTCAACTGAATTACAATAAGAAACAACCATTTATGTCGGCTGAAATCTAAAATAACGCATTTTTAAAGCTTGGTGCTTCGGTTAGTTTTTTTTTTTCTTTTCATTGAAGAAGATAATATTAACACATCCCAAATGAACCACGAAATCGAAAAAACAACAGAAAATAAAAAGATTTCAGTCGTATCTGGGACTCGAACCCAGGACCTCTACCTATCCGGGGTAACCGCTTAACCAACTTAGCTAATGAGACCAGTTCAATTTACGCCATCTGCACCGATTTCATACTACAAGTTCAAGACTTGTTAATATTATCCTCCATTTTTAAATCCCATATTATTGGCTGCTATCCTTATGATGATCGCAAATGACAGTGGACAGTTGGTGGAAGGTTCCGGATGTAATGACAGTTTATCGTGAAATTGGTTTGGCATGTAAAGGACGTGTTATCGAAGGGTGGGAATGTGTACGAATGTATTTTGGACAAGCAAAATACCTTTTGTGATGTTCCATGATTTGGTATTACATGTTCCCCAGATGCAAAGTGCGATGTGATGGTTGGCCTGATGGTGGAAGTGTGTAGGTATTTCTAGTGGATTTAGATCATGCTTTGTTCATGAGGGAGAATTTATTTATCTTATTTAAGTTTTTAATCCAACAGGACTGGATGGATAGCGCGAAACCAATCTGCCATATTACATGAGATATATGCAGATATAAATACAGAAATTAATATAAAAATGGTTAAATAATAATACTAAAATATATAGGAAGAAAATAAGAATAAAATAATATAAAAATAATTAAAAAATCGTAATAATTTAGAATAAATTAAATTAATT